>LOJH01043094.1:0-15837 GCA_001685095.1 Ellobius talpinus
ATGTGGCCATGAGATCATGCTGGGGACAAATTCTTGGCCTTTCACCTAGTACTCGGAAATCAGATAACAGTTATTTCTAGGGAGGGGACTGCCCAGGGACTTTTGTTCCTCTTATCCCTCCTACCCTCCCCTAACCGGAGGCCAGATGTCTGACCATAGATATCCTGACCTGGGACAAGCCCTGACTTGTTTGTTCCTTAAGCCTTGCAAAATGGCATTACTGCTGCTAGATTTAAAAGGGGGAGGTCTTTCATTAGAAAATAAAAGTCTCCCTTCCCTTGTCCTTGGTTTTTATGTATTAAGATTATTCCACATTAAATTGTGATTTCAGCTTCATAAAAAGTGTGGGGGCTTAGAAATTTATGCACATATAGTAGTGTGTGTATATATGCACACACACATGTACACATATTCATGTATGTGTATGTATAAAATGACAGATGGTGTATTTATTTCCTCATTGATAATCATATATATGTTAATGAATATGGAGGGACATCTTTTCTGTGATTTGCCACCTTTTCTCAGAGTCAGGACTGGATAAGCATCTTCTTGGGCTTATCTAATTTTGCACTGTTTCATAGATCCAGTATTTTGCCCCTTCAAACACTACTTTTATTAGCTGATATTTCAGAACCCTATTGTCTCTTTTGGAGATCACAATCTGCAAGATTAATAAAAACACAGAGCCAGACATTGAGGTTCAACCTGAAGGACAGAAAAGCAAAACAGCTAGTCACTGGCTGTTACCTCTACCTCGGTCCAAAATGGAGATTCTGCCTCCAGGAATCCTCATAATGAGACAGAGAGCTGTCTCCTCCCATTATATATTCCTCTCTACTGCTGGGATTAAAGGCATGCACCACTACCACCTGGTTTCTATGGCAAACTGGTGTGGCTACTGGGATTAAAGGTGTGTGATATCATGGTCTGTAAGGCTGACCAGGGTGGCTGTTTTGCTCTCTGATCTTCAAGCAAGGCTTATTTATTTAAATACAAAAGAAATATCACTATAGCAATCTGTACGAGAAAGTGTTTAGTTCTCCACATAAATTCAGTTTTTCAGAAAGCAGATTCTGAGAAAGGACTTAATGTCTGGAATTTTACTGAGAAGTGTGCTCTGGCTTAGCACTGGTTGTGGAAGGAAAGTAAGCATAAGCAGCATAGGCAGAACTAGAAGCCAGGCTGCATGAGTGTTACTGCTAACAATTGTCTGAACCCCACCCCACCCCACCCCAAATGAGGGACCAGCATCTACCTCAGGATTGTCCAGGCAAAACAGATACCAAATGTATGCCAATACATGGTGTCAATCCCGAAATTCAGGAGAAAAAAATTCAACAATCTTGAGCCAAATTTGAAGCAAGCTCTAAGTAAATACTGGCCACGATGATGAACTCTGGACGGGTACACTCCTGGGTTCCCAGGAAATATCCACGATTCAGCTTTTGCAGTGTGTTAAAAAGGCAAAGCCACAGTGTTGTTGGAGGACACTTGATCATTTCCTGTCTGCCCAGACTCCCAAAATAATCACACAGAAAATATATCATTTAAATCACTGCTTGGCCAATCACTTAAACATATTGCTAGCTAGCTCTTACATCTAGAATTAACCCATTTCCACTATTTTATATTTTACTAAGAGGCTCTAAGCCTACTGGCAAGTTTCCAGCTGAAAGCTTGTGTCTTTCCCCTCTGGTGGCTCCATGGGGTCTTCTGGACTCCGCTTACTCTCTCTGTCTGTCTCTCTCTCTCCATATATATATATATATATNTATTGCTAGCTAGCTCTTACATCTAGAATTAACCCATTTCCACTATTTTATATTTTACTAAGAGGCTCTAAGCCTACTGGCAAGTTTCCAGCTGAAAGCTTGTGTCTTTCCCCTCTGGTGGCTCCATGGGGTCTTCTGGACTCCGCTTACTCTCTCTGTCTGTCTCTCTCTCTCCATATATATATATATATATTTCCATTGACTGAAAACAGCTTCTTTATCAACCAATAAAAGCAACACATATACAGATGAGGGCTACCATATTTTCAATCAGGTCCAGAGTCAGGGCAAGCATATCTCCTGATTTACATCCTGACTGTGCATCTTCTGCCTATGCAATCAAGGGCAGGGGTACATCCTGACAAATTTTCTGCCCATATACCTCCTGCGCATGTGTAGTCAAGCATATCTGCTGCAGATGGCTCCAACAAACATAGGACAAGCGGGAAGTTATTCTTAATTGTCTTAGCTGCAAACAGAACACTTAACCTGCAAGGTATACCTTTCCTGTTTTGGTCTCCCATTAACTTGCATAGGGTATTGCTCTTTTTCCTGTTTTGGTCTCTCAGTGGCTTCTGCCTGCTTTGGGGATGAACAGAGCAACTTTGGAGAAGGAGGCTCTTTTAATTCTGTTCTAGTCTCAAATAATGCTGACATATGAGAGCCTTCAGCCAGCAATACTCCCAGAAACTTGGGCAAGAAGTCTAATAGTCTCAGTCAGAGACTGGAGCAGCATACTCCAGCATCACTCACACAGTACTTGTCAAAGTTTCGTCCCCAGCAGAAGCGTTTTTCAAACTTTCACATGTGTTTGAGATGCCTGGAAGGCTTGCTCAAACACAGCTGCTTGGGCTCCACCCACTGAGTTCCTCTTTCAGTAGAGCTAGCCTGAGGCCTGAGAATTTGCATTTCTAATAAGTTCTCAGATGTGGCTGCTGGGACTGTTGTTCCATGAACCATATTTTGAAACCACTGTTGTATACCACCCTTATTTATGGACTAAGAGAACAGGTCTTAGCACTAGAAGGTAAACTTTTAGATAGCATGAATTCTTTATCTCCATTAGATTAAATTCTTAGCTATTTTCATGCATTATAAACTCGGAATAGTGATAATTAAGCTTTATTATATAGAAAGAATTTAATATACTAGATGACAGTTTAAAAGCCTTTTTGCAATTTCTTATATATACTCATTATTCCCTTTAAAATCCAGTGAGATTATCTTCTGGGTCCATAGGATTGCATGTCCTAAATAGAGAAACTTTAAAATAACCCACATTTGCAGTCTCTTTGTCCTAGCCAATCTTTTATTTCTTTATGATTCTCATTAATTTTTTTTGTATTTTTATTTATCACGTAAGCCATCCAGAGGCATATGGTTGAGGAAAATGAAAAACTAGGGGATACATCTAGACCTAATTCGAATGCACAAATATGGAAATTAATTACCATTGGCTTATTTCTAGGATAGACTTGACACAATTAAATCTTAGAATTCATTAAACTCTGTACACGCCTCGAACCTAGGAGTGAATTTGTAGTCATTAAAACTGCTACAGAAGCAGGAAACAACAGTTGAGTCTGTGATCCAACAGCTTTGGAAAGGAACTCATTCAAAGAGATTTTCTGCTCTTGCTTCCATTGAATTATTTTTAAAATATTTCCCGAATAAGGAAATATTTCACCTGATGTTGTCAACATGTCAGACCACAAGGGTATCCTTGAAGAAAATGGTGCCTTACTGTCCTGAAAATGTTCCTCAGCTTCCCTAAGGGCCTAATTTACAGAGCAGAAAACTGCTGGCAGGATTTGGCTGAGAATCACATTGTCTGGATAGAGCCCTTTCATCTGACTTCCTGCACACTGCTTTGAAAGTTATTTACTAGTCACTTCTTACTGAAGCAGAAGGTGAATGGTGTGTCTCACTGAAGGGCAGAAGAGCTAAGACAGATAGAGTGCCCCTCTGCATGAAGATGACTCTGAGAATGACATTCACACTCTCTAATCTCTGAAGCTTCATTCTGCCATGGGAGATTTTCATTTTGTCCTTTCGTTGTGTCTGAAAGTGGAGTATATTCCACAATAAGCGAATGTCTTAGCCAGGCATTGTCTTCTAGACTGGGACAGTTTATTTCTATGAGTTTTAGGCTGGGGGTGGAATAACTCTTAGTGTAAACTGCAAGAAACTGTCTCTTTGGCAAGTCCATGCCAGTAGATTGTCAGCATTTGCTCAAGAGCTTCCCTCTGTATTACAAGCCCAACTTTCCTATTCAGAGTCCTCGAGCTGCGACAATGGCACTGAAAACATTTTACCTACAAATGAGGGAACCTGGCAGTCCCAGTTAGACCTGCAGCTGTTCCAGATTTCGCTACCATGCCCAACCAGAACCCCACTGTACCTTTTACTTGTAGAGTATTAACATTTATTTAGGAGTTGATAAATAACTTAGTGCAGTGCTATTTTTCCAATAGCGGCACCCTCATAAACCTACTCCCCTCACTAGCAGTTAGCACAGAAGGAAGATTTCCATCCATTCTGAGCGCTGAGACCACACTGTGAAAGACTGTGTGCTCAGCAGAACCTCACCCGTGATGAGCACACAGCTCTTCTGGGGACTTCACTGCACTGCCGCCAGCTCGGCAGGCATTATTCATTGCCTGTTTTGCACATCCCATGATAAAGTTGCTGCTAAAATAAATTGCAGTTTTGCATAATTATTGGCAATCACATCTTAACAAGCAGTATGTATCATATTCAAGTGTTCAAATTTTTAAAATCCATTTTTAGCTTATGTTTAATCCCAGCAAGTGTTTGTGTAGTCTTAGAAGGCAAATAAGGCATTTAAATAGAGTACTAATTTCCTCATTGCAGACAAAATTTACCTGAATCTTTTTAGATGGGACTGTTACTGCTTAAGGCAATTTTCCCTCCTGATCTATTATTGTACAAATCTTTGCTCAGGGTGTTTGTATGTATATCCACATTATATGCAATATATATATATATGTGTGTGTGTGTATATTATATATATATACATAATTGGAAATTATGATTTAAAAAATTCTCATAAGGGACTTTTGTTTCTTCCAGTTTTTAAAAACAACTTGGAAATTAGAAAATGAGGTGTAGGCAGAGGAACTAACATTGTTATTAACAATCATAAGTAGTCATAATGTGTGAAGTTTGCTCATCATAGCAGTAGAAGAATGAAGAGTTAGTAACAAGCCATATCACACAACTGGGAAATAATATTGGGAACTGAATCCCTGTTTCTCTGATTAGTAAGCTTCAACTTTTTCAACTTGGTGTAGCATTTTTCTTTTGAATAATATCTTTGGTCTATGACCAACAGATAGCACAGTATGAAACTAAAAAAAAAATACTTTGAATAAGCTAGTGTGTGGCAAGATGACATTTTACACAACTCTTTCCATAAAATGTTTTCTTCTTAGTCTTTTTGTCCCTTTGCCGGCCAATCTGTCTCTTCACTTGCCCCTTCAGTATTCACCTCCCAACTCTCCATCTGTGTATTCTTTACTTGTTACTTTATTTAATCCTTGCTTCTTGACTCAGTTTGATATCAAAGATATATATGGCAAGGGAATTTAAGGTTTTGCATATGAAATTAAATGTCAAATTCTGTGGCATCTCAAAATAAGTTTTCCCATTGCCCAGCACAAACTTAAAGTTGAACGAAAGGTATTTTGGAGTGTTTATGAACAAAAATTGTAAGTCTCTCTCTATCTATCTATCTATCATCTGTCTATCATCCATCTATCTATCATCTATCTATCTATCTATCATCTATCTATCTATTATTTATCTATCTCTCTGGTGTGTGTGTCCATTTCTAGAGAAATCTTTATTTATTATTCATTTTTGAGATAAGGCCCAAGGATTGAACCTAGAAACCTAGGTCCTTGAATTTAGTAGGCAAACACTCTACCATTGGTTCACAGCCCCAACACATTGCTGTTTATTTTTAATAGCTCCACTTGCATGCCTTCCGTCAAGAAGAAATAGAAATGAATATTAAATGAAGAGCATGGCATTTTGGTTGTGGGTTAACTGGAGAGCTTCGACAGCATACCATTCTTGATCATTTTACTGAGTTCCTTGCACATACCATCCTGATAATAGTGAATACCATCTGCCTGCTTGTCCTTTACAGAGTGAGTGAGAGAGAGGCAGCTTTGGAAGAAACTCATAGGTTACTACAACAATTCCCCCTGGACTTGGAGAAGTTTCTTTCCTGGATTACAGAAGCTGAAACAACTGCCAATGTCCTCCAGGATGCTTCCAGGAAGGAGAAACTCCTAGAAGGCTCAAAGGGAGTCCGAGAGCTGATGAAACAGTGGCAAGTAAGTTGAGCATTCCTGTGCTAGCCTTCTAGTCAATCCAACTGAACCATCCCAAGCATTTGTACTTGATGTTGACAAAGTGGGGACAAAAGTAAAGTTTTGTATTCAGGCTGATAGAGTTCAGCATTTGGACAGGAAGGAAAGAGGCAAGAGGCAATAAGAAAACTCATTTGTAATTCCATTTAACATCATCAGCTTCTAATATTACAGATATTTTTGACCAGAAAAATATTCGCCTAAAACAACAGGGGTCTTGACAAGCAGAAACTTTACTCAGAGAAGTAAGTTAAGGGTAGGTTTATTAAATTAAAATGGCTGCCATTTTCACTGTTTACTTAATGTCTTACAGGGAAAGCATCTGTAGGAATTGTCTGTTTTATTTAGCATTGCTAACTAAATCATTTTCTCTTTGTTACTTTCAAATACATTCTGAAATGTTAATCTGACATTTTGCAGTTTTCTTCCTAACATGATCTGTGAAAATAAAAATGAGATTGCTAAATTTGTTATAGCTCGTGGATGCACAATTTTCAGACAATTGTTTTCCCTGAAAACAAAAATTATTAAATCTGTGTGCATGAGCAGCAATAACAGAAGCCTAGAGTAATATTGTTTAAATAGAATCTTGGCAAGAATCATGTTCTGTACTTTAAGGAGTTTTCAAAGGTTTATACTTAATAACTGATGAAATTTTCCTGAACTATTATAAAACATTATCATATATCTTTTCTTTTGTAACTTTTTTGTTCTATATGTGTATATAAATGAACATCACTAGTATTTAGAATATAGTTTGATATTATAAATTGAAAAAAATTGGACTAAAGAATTTCTTTTCCTATTGTTCTCCACCTATGTTTTATTTTGATGGGACAGTTAGTTTGTTGCTCTGGTACAGACAGTAATAACAGTGATTTATTACATCTTGAATTTGTCATTCATTTTTACCTACCTTCTCTGGTCTCACCTGCCATACCCACAGTGATCTTAGTTTTGTTTGATCCTTTTAAGATAATTTGTTTAGTATAATGTCTGACTTTATCTCTGAAGAGATCTCCTACATTTTGGGACAGAGTGCAAAAGCTACACAAAATCAGATTTTATTTTGTCTGAATCTTAAAGGATCTCCTATATCATTTATACTTACATATGCAATATTCATGCATGCTATAATCTGGAAAAACTATAAAGTTCTGTATAATTGAATTGAAAATTGGCTATATGTGCTATTAAGTATGAATAAGGAAAAAGCAAACTTATGTTTTGATTTTTCATCTTTCTTTAAAAACAATTGGAAATTACTCTGTTTAGCATGTCTTAGCTTTTTTGTATTTCTTAAAATGCATGTATGTGTGTGCTTCTTAAATCTGTGTATATGCTTTTTTTTATCACCTTTGGAACCAAGCTGAAGTATGTTTCTCATATAAACTCCAAGGATGAACCTTTCTGCATTTTTAGTCTAGGACACTGACTACATGAAATATTCAAAACACCAGAGTCAGAATATAAAAAATGTTAAAATAAGGAGGAATGTTTTACATTCTTAGTGTAAAGTGATTGTTTCGTTGTTATTTTTTTGTTGTTGTTTTGGTTAACTGCTGTTGTTCCTAATTAGGGTCTTCACTTGGTAACCAGTTCATTATTTGGGGCAGGGGCAAGTACGCACATCTGTGGAGGTCTGAGAAGGACCTTGGGGGCAGGCCTATGTCTGTCCATCTTACCTGAGGCAGGATTCCTTTGCTGCTTCTGACCCTAGCTGGTAGGAGCTTCTGGAGACCATTCTGTATCTGCTCCTGCCCCCACCCCCATCCTGGCATTTCCAGGAAGCATCTTGGAGGTACACCAAGCTTTTACATGGGATATAAGGCTCTGAAGTCAGGATGTGAAGTTTGCAAACAAGTGCTTTTACCCTATACTCTGGTCGGTTTTCAATTAGTAATTCTCCAGCCTCAGACTCTCTGAATGTTAGAATTATAAGTGTATGTTGTCAGGCCTATACTGAACTGTATTGATTATTAAAAGAAGAAAAGAAGGAAGGAACCCAAATGTTTAATCAAAGTAACAGCTCACCCAACAGATCTTGGGTCTGCTGTCTACTCCAAATCTGAGCAAGATTTGTTTTCTACAAAGGCATAGAGAAAAAGATGAAGCCTTTAAACAAAGTATTTTTTATTTTTTTCTGAAATTACCAACTGTTCTATATAGAGAGACTATGAATCTTATTATTCTTTAGAATATTTACTATTGACTTTGGTTGTTAATTACTTCAATATCTATTTAATTGTCACAGCAGTAATCATAACGTATGGGATCTATGAGCACTGAATGTATTATAAATCATGTACTTCCTTAATAAAATTAGTGAATAAATTTCACCATGAAACACAATAAAATTTTCCAATGTATTAGTAGAAAGTGCTCTTTACTTTCATAACTGAAATCAAGGAATAATATTATGCTTGTTGATACACATGATGAAGACATTTTGCTTATAGTTACTTGTGATAGTCTAGCAGGAACATTGAAGCTATCAAACTTTTATATAACATCATATAGAACCTGAGAATTGATAGTTTGAGAATGTATATATTGCAAATTTATTTTAAAATTTAAGAACTGAATTTATAATTTAATCAGATTCTTTTTCTGCCCAAAATTTTTTCCCCTTTGATCTAACAGAGTTAAGACGTCCATCGTTCAAACTTCTAACAAAAAAATGCTGGATAAAATAAATATTGAATGATTTTGTATCTTTGCAAATATTTGACAAGTTTTGTAACTTCTATGTGATTCTTTAAGTAAACCGGCAATATCATTGTTTTACCAGCCTGTAAAGAAGCTGCCTTGCTATAGGCATATAGTTGGTGTTATTCTTTTTAAAGATCTATGGAGGGAAGGCCGGTCCCACAAGGGGCTGCCTGCAGGTCCCCAGAGGCCTCTGCAAGTCAGCAGATGGGAGACCAAGGCTGATGAAAGACAGATACACCATGCAGAGAGAGAGTTTTGGTATAAAGTTTATTTAGTGAGTTATGAAAGGGAAAGGGAAGGGGAGAAGGTGGCGAAGGAGAGAGGCATTGGGGCAGGGGTGGGGGGGAGAAAGACAGCAACCACCTCTTCAGAAAAGGGACAGGCAGAGAGAGAGCAGGCAGGCAGAAAATTGCTTGCCTTAGCAGCAGTGGGGGGAGGAGTGGGCGGGGCTTGTCTCTTAAGGGGACAGGGTATCCAGGTGATGGGAGATAGTCTCAGAACTAAGTAAGGAATATGTGTACTATTTCCAATTCTTTCATCTGTGAGCTGAGTTTATCCTCTCTCTCTCTCTCTCTCTCTCTCTCTCTCTGGGTGTGTGGGTATGGGGGGTGTTTGTGGGTGTGTGTATCAGCATCAGTTATTGTTATGGTTTAAGTAAAAATGCTGCAGGTCCGCAAGTGGCAGCAGTAGGCAGCAGACCATGAGACCACGCAGCTGGTCCCAGAGCAGCAGAAGGCAGTGAGCAGCCAGTCCTGAGAGCAATCAGTCCCAGGCAGGGACAGTGCAGTTCCCCAAGTAGCTGCAGTGGGCTATGAGGGGCAGCAAGTCACAGGAGGAGAGATAGACAGATGGGCACCACACGAGACCACACTGCAGGTCTCGGAAGGTAGCTGGTCCTGGGCAGGGAGCCAGGTGGTGGGTGAAAGACAGAGACATGGATAGGCATGCCATGCAAAGTGAAGTCAGATATTTATTTATTGGGTTATGGAGGGGAGAAGAAAAGGGGGAAGAGCAGAGAGAGATAGAGAGAGAGAGAGAGACAGAGAGAGAGAGATTCAGACTGGAAGCTGAAGATCAGCTTGGGGGTGGCTTGTCTCTTAAAGGTACAGGGCAGATCATTACAGTTCAGTTATCTCATTTCATTTTGAAATTATGAACATTATGAAAAGTTCTCTTATATTGAATAAAACATTGGCAGAAAGTTTGATAAACTTTGAATTGTATATCTGTATATACCTATGAATTAAGATAGGTTCACGTTATTGAAATTGAAAAACAGATTTCAGTATTTCTTTCATAAAATCTTGATTCATGGGTTCCTTCCAAGAAATAAGAAAAAATGAGATCAAGGTAGTATAATTAGCACCTTAAGTAAATCGAAGCATCACGTTTCTTGTGATATTGTACAGTAGAAGTAGTCTGTAGATCTCTGATTGTAAGGAAATCTTCAGTGTACTATTCTCTTTTGATTTGAATTCATTTGCCTATACTTTTTAATCTGCCTATTTTGGTTGTTTCCTGAGAGCATGGGGCCAATTCTCCATATCTTCCTTTTGTTTGGTATTGATCTCTTCCTGTTCTACATGTGTAAAACTATTATTGAAATCATATTTACATGCAATTTTTCATCTTATATTTTCTGTGTAAACTCACATTACCTTGGAAATTCTTTACTAAACACCTGTTAGGTGCTTTAGGTCAAATGATGGTAACATAGTTAAGATCGAGGTGGAACTCAGTTCCAGAGAGCACATCCAGCATACAACAGCTATGCATAACTGTTCTGCTAGAAAGCGAGGCAGGTGGATCTAGACTGATCTGAAGTTCAGAAAAATATTTGAGAAGATTTTCTTAGCCTTCCTTGTACATTGGGTAAGACTTTGAAAATGCTGAACCTTCTGTTAGAGCATGAAGAAATTTAAGTGAGATTGATCACATTATATTCTGGCCATCATTCTTATCTACAAACAAAGGATGAGAAATGCTGTATAGAGAAAGTCGTGTTCAGAAATATGTCAGAAGAAGGCCACTGGTGATGCTTATTGGGAACCCCAGCATTTGAGATACTGAACCAGAACATTGATAAACTTGAGAACAGCCTAGTTTACATAGATCTTATCCCAATTTGGAAGGCTGTAGTAGTGACTTAGTTTGAGGCCAAGTCTCCTTAGAGACTTCTCTTCTCTTCTCATTAACACTCATTCCCTTATTTCATTTCCCATCCACTAAGTCCCAGTGACACACAGATTCAGGGACTATAATATTTAACAGAATATGGGCATGAGTAAGGATAAGATCCATGAGACTTTCTATCAAAAGGAAATGTACTATATAATACATAATAAAAAACAAGTTTAGTGAGTATAAGCTCGCCTTTTCCTCCCCCACTGACATTATTTTTTTTAAGTTTGAGTTCATCTACAGTCTTTGAGGAGTCATATCTTCGTTTTAAACAATTATTGCAACCTATAAATTAATTATACTTTTTAATAAAATAGCTAAGACAATGAGTGATATTAGACACATAATCTAGATAAGATGTTTCTCAACAGTTAAATGACATTTTGTTGCACTCCATGTGAGCCAGAGATGAAGAGATAATCTGAAGTAATATGACCAGTCAGTGTCTTCAGGGAATCACAGAATTCATGAGGACAAACAGCCTTGAGAAGGAATGCAAAGAATGTGCTTTGCATTGAGCTACCTGTACATAAAAGTTGAGAATATGGCCTCCCTTGAAGCAGTTGTGAATTCACATCTAAAGTGTTGCAAAAATCCTAATTAAAGGTAAAAAACTTGAAGGAGTTCATAACGTAAACCATAGAAATCAATGATATTTCACACACATTGAAATCATTGTTACTGAAACTGTCCTCTGGTCTACCCAGAAATCCACTTAAATACTACTAAAACCTTCATGTAGCCAAGAACTGTTGCTTGCTGATCCCTTTCTCTACAGTATTTGAAAGAAAGTCACTAAAAGAAAATTCATAAAGACAAAACTAAAAAATTTAAAAAAAAACCTTGATATGAAATTCCTATCATGAAAAAGGGAAGTATTTGACGAGTATAGCCAACTTGGAAAAACTCTTTCAATTGCAGCGTTAGCTTCTTCTCTTGTATAAACCTCAGCATTTTGTTTCTCCCTTTGGTCTCATGTTGCCATTTGAAAATGTCATCTGCCCTCATCAGACTATTCATGACTAGAACCTGACTACACTAATCAAAAACAGGACCTAGAGGCATAGGCTTATCCTCTTACTAGTCTTTATTATGTGGTTTAGATCCTGAATTTGTCAAAGAAAATGACCATTTCACACCCATTGTCCTTTCTCATCCTTCTCCCAATCCCATTCAACCCTTTCTTCTTCCAAGGAGTTCCCTTCCTACTGTTGTTTTAGTTCGGGGTCTTGACAGTTGTTGCTTGTTTTGTTATATATTGTTTTCTTTTATATTTGTGTGATCCTCTGAATTTAGTTAGGGTTGTTTGCGTAGCATAGGTGTGAAATTATTTGCTAGAATAAGGGCAGTTTACCAGTAGCTGCACCAGGAAAGAAAACAACTCTCCCTGATACATCAAGCATTAACTGTCCTCCTTTGGGAAAGGTGGGGCCCCACTTTCCTCAGTCATCCAGGATGGAATGATAGTAGGCCAAATCATGTGCAAATTTTGTGTAGGAATCTATAGTTTCTATACTTTCTTGAGGAAAGACTGAGACTCCTGTAAATCTCTGGGAAAATTCAAAAGGAAATACCAAAAGAAAATGTAAAATTGAGACAAAGGAATTAATGAGGACAGATATCCTGGTCTGGTGTTTTAGCTGCCGTTAAAAGGAAAACTAAATATTTTGTGTACAATAAATTGTAAAACAGCAACCTCAATTTAATGTGATTTGAATTTCAAGACATTATCACAAAAGTTGGATTACCCTGGTTGTGTTACAATGTTTTTGTTCATATGAAAACACTGAAATCTTACTCGCCTTGTGTGGATATTGCTATTTCATTAGGAAATAACATGAAATGGTACGCAAGGAGTACTACATTGAATCATATTTAATTTCAACTATTATATTCTATAATTTTTTATCTAAATATAAGAAGAAAATCCTCTATCAGCAAGAAGAAACTGTGTACGCTGAAAAGTCAAATTTGATATCTCCTAATAACCATTGTCTTTTATTCTTCGCAGATATTCTGTGTTAAACTTAGAAGGTAATAAATATCAAAGCACTTTGAAAATGCTTTCTTCAACTGAAAGGTCCTTGTTAATATTATTAATTATCATTAGGCAAAAGTCAAACTGAAGCCATAAATCTACTATTGTACTCTTTACAACCAATGAATCAAAGTTACATTAACTAGTGATACCTGCACTTCTCACTTTTTATAATTACCCAAGACATTTTACTTTCATTTTCTAATTTGATTCTCTGAAAACGTGACACTGTATTGTGATTATTTCCACTTTTAATTAGAGAACAAAATTGAAGCAAGTTATAATTTATCTATGGTTACAACTTTAAAAACTAACTAATTTGTCTTTCACTATTGCAGATTAGGCAAAAAAAACTCAACAAAATCAAAGGCTAGCAGGAAAAATTTGTTTCTAGGATTTAAAAGAGTATATTTTATTCCGCTATTAGAATAGATAATGGTAACTAACATCACTTGAATACTTACTATGACTATACAGGCAATGTGCTATACATGCTGGTTTATGAAGCAATATCATCATTCTCTTATTTCATGGAAAGCTCAAAGTTTAGAGGGCTGGACAACTGTTAACTGTATATGGAAGAATGAGTATTTGAAATTCTCTTTGATCTTCTGACCTGAAAATCCTGCTATCCTGCACATTATTCTGGACTGCCTCGTCAATTCAAGCAAAAACTCGAAATATCAAAAAGCAAATTTTAAATCACCCACCTCATTGGAATATGTTAGTCCATAGAAATATTTGGCTCCCTAAACATCCATTTTGTTTTTCATTTTTCTTTCTAGTTTCCGCATCTGTTTCTCTGTCAAAATCCTTCCTTATAAAATCAGGTAATGCTCAGACGCAGATGTTCTTGTTAATGCCTCCTTGCTAGAATGCTGTGCTTGTTTTGTTCTACTTGACTACTAAAACATTTCCCTCCTTGTGACTTACTGGGCTGACATAATGTGGTAAACGTCTCCATAGCTGCCCAGTTGCACATTCCTTAGGCATTCTTTTCCAGAGCATCTCTTCCAGGCATTCCTGTCTATTTTCGTTCCTCCCATTTATCTCCTCTTAGTAGTCAATCAATACTCCCTTAATGTCAGTTGTCTGTTCTGTGTCTTTCAAAATAGTGTGCCAATCTCCATTAACCCACTCATTCAAGTGTTTTTGCTCTTTGCAAGATTCATCCTACATGCCTTATTGAATGTGGGGCTTTCTTAACTCATGTATCTCACATAAAATACAAGTTCAGTATGATGCAGCGAGGCCATGTCTTTTATCTCCTATTCTGCTGTTCAACATTATCTCCTCTCTTCAGGGAGATTTCACATCATCTGTTTATTTATATGTCTCTTCTATCAACACATTTATTTTTATGAACTCTGGATTTTGCCTACATAATTTTTATGTAGTACTTTTACTGAATACTACTGTAATTGGTGTTACAATTTCCTTGTATCCTCTTCCACTCATTTCTGTCAACTAATTGTTCCAATACAACCTGCAGTTT
The DNA here is from genome assembly GCA_001685095.1 of Ellobius talpinus. Classification (NCBI taxonomy): domain Eukaryota; kingdom Metazoa; phylum Chordata; class Mammalia; order Rodentia; family Cricetidae; genus Ellobius; species Ellobius talpinus. The sequence goes on from LOJH01043094.1 coordinate 14,602, forward strand.
AAACTTCCTAAAACATAACTTAAATGGTAATTGAATGTAGATTTCATGCCAGACAAGATTACACTGAATTCATTTACTTATATGCCACTATTGTCAGGATACTTACATTATGTGTGATGGGTGCTTAATAAATATTTATTACTGAATTAAAGAAACATGTGACTCTTCTTGGAAAACATCTTTTATGACTTCTCTAAGCATTAAGAATGTTTTGTACATTCCTTCATCTTGCTGTCAAGGATTGGCCTCAAAGCTGAATTTTTAACCTTATTCCTTATTTTATCTTTCCATATAGCTTTAAAGCCTACAAAAGCAACAGCAAGCAAGATTACAGTTATAATTTTTTCACAATTAAATTTGTGCTTTGGCTATTTTATACTTGTATATAATGTATTCTGATTATGCTTATCAGCCCCAACCAACACTCTCTAATCTCCATCTCATGCCTATCATCCCCCCACACACAATAAACACATTTTCCTATAAATCCCTTTCCCACACTCATAAGGGAAACTGAGAAGGTTTGTTTTCTTTGTTTTGACATTCTGTGTTTAAATAAACATGGCCACCTATGTGAGCGTGAGCTTGGAATTAATGATCAGAAATTGGTGTGCTCACTGGTGGGTACACAATTGAAGACAATGACTCCCTACACCCTAGGAATCTGTCAGTAGCCAATAGTTTAGCATGGAGGAGTGAGGACCCCTGTGCTCCACCACCAGGAGCACTGACTGTTGACCATACCAGCTCTGTGTAGACCCAGTGTAGGTAATCACAACTGCTCTAACTTCACGGTTGCTACCAGCTTGTTCTTCAAAGATTTCCTTTCTTCATCTCAGCTTACACATGATACCTAGTTGTCAAGAAAAAGTCATATCAATATCAACACATGTTCCCTAGTTGAAAGTCATCTGTCTCCTTCATAATTCCTATAGGCACTGAAAAAATATTTTGTTCTTTTTTACTTTTAGAAAAGCTAGAGAAGACAGTATTCAATACTATGAGCTTTGAAGCTTTTCTGTGTGGATTTAAATCATGATTCTTCTTCCTGCGGATCATGGACTCATTTCTTAATTGCTTTTGTATTACATCGCTATAAATTAAAAGTAACCACATCCATACTTCAAATAGTTTGTGAAACTGGTATAAAGTCATATGTGTGAACCTCATAAAACAGTATCTGAGATGGTGTGGGAGAATTGTCTGTATTCTGTCAATCATGTATTTTAATAAAAT
>LOJH01043095.1:0-14062 GCA_001685095.1 Ellobius talpinus
GGGAGAGAGGGAGAGAGAGAGAGAGAGATCTAAGTATGCAAGAATAGCTTCAATGGGAAAAAGTGGAGGCCAACAGAAAGAAAATTGGGAGGTTCCTCCAGGTCTCTACCCCAGGGACAGCTGGGAATAGAGTAGCAACCATTGTGGCAGGCAGCCAGACCCATCCAGAGCCAGAGTCACTTCTTCAGAGCACCCAGGCTCTTTAGGGCCTCCTGGGCCTGGGTCAGCTGTTGCTGCAGCCTCTGGCGGGTGCTCTCACTGGATGCCCGCTTCAGAAGGCCCTGCATCTCCTCCACCACAGCCCGGTGGCCAGGGGTATTGTGGAAGAGCCGCACTGCACGGTCCCCACAGGAGGCCAGGAAGCGGCCAGTGATGTCAAAAGTCACGTCAGTAATACATTCCCCATGGACACTCTCGAAGCACTCCTCCTTCTCCCCACGCCTCGTGTTGAAGAGATGAATACTGGTGCCAGAGGCCAAGGCCAGGACATGGGTGTCAGGGGAGAGCGCCAGGCGGCAAGGCATGGTACACGCCTCTTCAAAGCGGCCTGTCCTTAGCAAGTAGGGGTCCTGCTGCTTCTTGTATTCCACATCTGTGTCCCACAGCTTCCATGTGCCATCCTTGGAGACAGAGGCCATCCTGCAATGTGGGAAATCACAGCTAGAGCCTCAACAACCCCAGCTTGGAAAGGTGCTGGAGTAGCCCAAGAGGCTGCAACTAGGAAGCCAAGTCTACACTCTGCTGAGAATCAAGTCCTCCACCCTTTTCAGACCTGCAGCCCAGGTCCACTGCTCAGCCTAGCTTGCCTGTTCACACCTGTAACCCCAGCACTGGGGGCTGAGGCAAGGCAGGAGGATAAATCTGAGTTCAAGGTCAGCCTGGGCTACCAAGGAGAGACCGTGTCTCAAAAAATACAAACAGAACAAAATAAGAAATTGCCAGGCAAGGTAATATACACACCTATGTCTCAATACTTAAAAGAGAGGCAGGTGGATCAGAACTCCAAGGCCAGCCTTGGCTATCTGCACTAAATAAGACCAAACAACTAGAAGAGCAAAGGAAAGAAAAGGCACTGATGCACTCACCTCCGAGAGTCATTGGAGAAAGCGAAAGAATGAACGGATGCAGAGTGGCCTTTCAGTTCAAAGGCTCGCAGCACCTCCTGGAACTCCCCTTTCTTCCCAAAGCAGACCTCCCAGACCTTGACATCTGGGGTGAAGCCACACGAACCCACAAACCTGTCACATAACCCACACTCTTAAAACTCAAATGTTAAAGTACCTTGCTTCTAACAAATCTTAGATAGCTCTCTTTCCTGAGAAACAGTACCTTTCGATGATGTTAAGCATGGATGTAGGGTTTCATAAATACAAGGCAAGCGATCTACAGCTCTAGCTCCAGCCTAAGGAATCTTTTTAAAGTGTTTCAGTGTCAGGCATGGAGGTATACCCCTTCAAACCCAGCTAGTCTGGAAGCTGAAGCAGAAGGATCAAGTTTAAGGCCTTCCTGGTCTAACAGAGTAAATAGGAAGGCAGTATGGATAACTTAGCAGGATCTTATCTCAAACTAACATCAAAATTAATATAACACCGGGTATTATGCATTTTTTTAAATTCCAATGCTCAAAAGGCAAGAACAGGTGGATCTTTTATGAGTTTGAGACTACCCTGGTTTATAGAGTAAGTTCCAGGCTGTTGAAGGCTACTCACAGAAAGCCTATCTCAGAACAAATAAAACCAAACAACCATAAACAAAAAAGAAAAGAACAGGGGCTGGAGAGATGGCTCAGAGGTTAAGAGCACTGACTGTTCTTCCAGNCAATTCCCAGCAACCACATGGTGGCTCACAACCATCTGTAATAAAATCTGGTGCAGACAGAACACTGTAAACAAAATAAATCTAAAAAAAAAAGAAAAAGAACAAAGAGAACCAGGTACTGTGGTACATGTCTATAATCCCAGTACTAAGCAGTCAGATGCAAGAGCATCTGTCACAAGTTCAAAGCCAACCTGGTCTACATAGCTAGTTCTAGGCCAGCTAGGACTCTACAACAAAACTCTAAGAAAAAAAAAACCAAACAAACAAAGTAAAACTCTGGGTGGTGGCTATGCACAACTTTAATCCCAGCACTTGGGAGACAGAGGCAGGTGGATCTCTCTGTAAGTGTAAGGCCAGCATGATCTACACAGTGAGTTCCAGGACAACCAGGACTACATAAAAGGACCCTGTCTCAAAAACAAAAAAAGATTTTTAAAAAGGCCTGGCATGGTGGCACACACTTTTAATCCAAGCTCTCTGGAAGCAGAGGTAGGCTGATATTAGTGGGTTTCAGGCCAGCTGATCTACATAATGAGTTTCAGGCTAGCCAGGGATCTATAGAGAGCCCCAGGCTCAAAAACAAGTAAAATGAAGCCCATAGGTGAGGGAGGGGCTTCTGATGTTGTATAGTGGTTGAGTATTTGCCTAACATGTACTCTTGTTAGTACTGCAAAAATAAACATACCATAAGTGAATAAACAGACACTAAGGACTATGGAGCCCTGTGGGAAATCCTTTCACTATTTGGAATGATATCTAGAAGTCCCCTACCCACTCCTCAGAACTGCCTCTACTCTGTAGCTATTCTCTTCCTCCTTACCTGCTACATGGGGAGATAACAGCGTGAGTGTTGTTCATCTGGTTGGTATTAATTGTGGACAGCACCTGACCTTTCAGATTCCAGATGAGGATGGTCGTATCACTGGAGGCTGTCATGATGAACTTCCCTGACGAGGAGAGGAAAGTTGTGAGGCTGGGGCCATGACAAAAAGAACGGTTACCTCCCAAGGAAACAATGAGGCATTGCTCCAAGAAGCATGGCTCTTACTGTATAGTTTGTGGATTCTAGAGAAGCAAAGAGCCAGACTTCTATGGTCACAAGGACACCAGGCAAAACTCAGGCAGTATCAACTCATTCAACAAATACAACTTAGAAAGCTGGCAAATTGGTCTAGTGAGTGGAGGTACTTGTCACCAAGTCTAATGAACTAAGTTCAACTCCCACGTGTTGATGACTCTGCAGTTAAGAACACTGGCTGCTCTTCCAGAGGATGTGTGTTTAATCCCCAGCACTCATATGGCAGCTCACACTTGGCTGTAACTCTAGTCCCAAAGAACACCATGCCCTCTTCTGGCCTCTGTGAGCACTGCATGCAAGTGGTGCACAGACACATTCAGGTAAAACACCTAATACATAAAGTAAAAATAAATAAATCTTAAACAAAACAAACAAACAAAAAAAGAGCAAGTTATGACTCGGACACTTTCTCATGCTGTAGTTAGCTCCATCCACTGACTTCCCTACCTGTGTCAGCAATGCCAATGTTGACAATAGGTGCCTTATGCTTTTTAGGGAAGTCCTCTGGGGTGGCTGTGAAGGTAAAGCTCCCATCTTCTCGTTTCGTCATCTTAAAGACACGGAGGGTGTCCCCATTGGCCAACCAAACAATGAAGGCTCTAGAGAGCAAAAAAGAGGTCATTTCCTCACCTGTAAAGAGGTCTACGTGTCCTAGATGGGAGGGGGATCAAGATTGTCACTCTCGCCCTATTTTATATTCCTTGGTTCAAAATTTTTTACTTTAAAAGTTTTCTTAATGTTTATATACCACACGCCTGGTGCCCTTAGAAGCCAGAAGAGGACACCGGCTCCCCTCAGACTGGAGTTACAGACAATTGTGAGGTGACATATGGGTGCTGGGAATTGAATTTACATCCTATGTAAGAGCAGCCAGTGCTCTTAACCCCTGAACTTAATTCCAGTCCCTCAAAATCTCATAAAAGCTATTCAGAGTGCCAATGAGATGGTTCAGCAGGTTAAAAAGCACTTGCTTGGCAAAACTAATGTGACTTGAGTTCAATACACAGGAACCCATACAGTAGGAAAAAAAACAAAACCAACTTCTGCTGTCGGCTGGCCTACACACACAAAGAGCAAAACAGAACAATTCAGAGATATATCTCAGTGGTAGGTGCTGGGTTTGTTCCTTAGCACTAAAACATAAAAAATAATACCCTTCCTAGATGGGAGCTTTGAGACTTAAGGAGCAGGAAGCCCTGAAAGTCACAAGACTCATAAGGCCCCTCTTCAAGGTTCTAGAAATAGCAAACAAGTGCTGGGAAGAGAAGACTGTCTGTTGGAGCTGCCTTAAAGTCCAATACACAGCTCCAAGAATGAATACAGCTTTTGTGAATCATTACCTACGCAGGGGTGGGCTTTTTATGATTTGGCTCCCAAAGAGTTGTCCATGTTTTTGTTTGTTTTTGGAGACGGCTTCTCTGTGTAGCCTTGGCTATCCTGGAACTTGCTCTGTAGACCAGGTTGGCCTCGAACTCAGAGATCCACCTGCTTCTATCTCCCGAGTGCTGGGGTTAAAGGCAGGTACCACCACTGCCAGGCCTGTCCGTGTTCTTTTAAGCATCCTCTTTCTATACTCCTGTAAGCAACCCCAATAATCTCACTGGTTCACCAACGTACACATGGTACAATCACTCTTTGGTCTGTTGTTGATGCCCTCTCTACGGTAAACATTTGCTTTTATTTCCCTAAACAAAGGCACACAAGGCCACACTGAATCCCAGCACTGGGGAGACTGAGGCAGAAAGATCACAAGGTCAAGGACAAGCTGCTTTACACAGTGAGAGTAACAAAGCAAGTCCCTGTGTCCTATCTCAAAACAACCAACAAACTAAAACCCAAAGCAAGAAAGGCTGAGGGTGTAGCTCAGGGGTAAGGCCTTGCCAGCTTATGTGATTCCCAGAGTTCAGTCCCTACACTACAAAAGAAAAGAAAGAAAGGATCCTCATAGCTTTGGTTCCTTTCATTTCTAGAGCCTAGAAGTCATAAGAGCTTCCAAAATTCGTGGCAAAGCTAGATTTTGGAACATCCACTGTAGGATCAATCATCCCTTCTCTGCTTCTTCTTGTAGAGCAGAACCTCCAAGGGGTCAGAGGAGGTGCCCATACTGTATGGATGCTCTCTTTATGTCATCCCAAGGTAGACTCTTGATCCCTTCTCACTAACCCCCAACTGGACTTGGGAAGGCCAGAGCCAGGAGCTGGGCTTTTGCAAAGGCAAGCCTGAGGCTCTGCCCTGTCCCACCTGCAGTCTGGGCTGAAGCGCACCAAGGTGGCATGGTCCAGCTCCACATTGGCTCTCATGCTGCGGTGTTCCCGCTGAAGGAAATCTTTGGTGCTCCAGATTCGGACAGTGCGGTCATCCGCACAGGTGGCCAGATACTTGCCATTGCTACTGAAGTCCATGCAAGATATATTTCCACTATGGCTCTAGGGAAAAGAATATAGGAAGTATAAATGAGATACTCTCCAGTGGATTGAGAGGCTGAACCTAGAGCTGCAACTCTGTGGCCCAGGTGCCTGAATGACCAAGAAGCTGAGGAGAAAACAGGATAAGATAGTTAGTCCTGGTAGTTCAGTTCTATAATCCCAGCTACTTGGAAGGCTGAAACAGTAGGATCTCAAGTTCAAGGTCTGCCTGGGTTACAGAGAAAATCTGAAGCCAGCCCAAGCAACTTGGTGAAACTATCTCAAATTTAAAAATAGAAAAACATAAATAGAATCCCCCAGTAAGGTGCTCAGCTGCAGAGCACTTACGTAGACTGCCAATCAAGGAATGGAGGTGTAACTCAGTGGTAGAGTGGGCTAACATGCACACGGCCCTGGATTCATTCCTCAGTACTACAAGGGAGGAAAAAAGCCGAAGGGCCAGAACAGGGTATGCCTACTCTCTTGGTAAGAGTTAGAAGGGTATGTAATATGCAGATTACTACAAAGGACAAAGTCTGGGGTGTGGGTCTTCATGTGTATATACTGCATGTGTTCAGTAGCCAGGAGTACCAAGTACCTTTAATGCTGCAGCCAGAAGGCGGTGGGTGAAGGTATGTTGCTGAGGCTTCTCCTTGCGAACCCGCTGATTCTGTTTCTGCTTCTTGGATCCTGACTTCTTGGATTCATTTGCTTTTTGGCCTAGAAGGAAGGGTCCTGTCATAAGTATCTACTGAGTATCTAGGACTACCTAGGCTCTGGGTAGAGCACCAAGACATAAGGACTTTGTCCTTGAGGAGAGAAAGTGATATGTGAAAAAAAAGCCAATTATGGTGGCATATATTTGTACTGGAACTCTCTGGCAAACCAGTCGGACCTACTTATGAGCTCCAAGTCAATATGAGACCCTGTCTCAATGGAAGCAATCAGTGTTCCTAATGATACACAAGGCTGTTCTCTGATCTCCATGTTCACAACATGTACATCCACCGTCACACCCATGTTCATTAAAAAGGGGGTGAGGGGCTAAGGATATAACTTAATGGTAGAGGGCTTTCCAAGCATATGCAAAGCCTCAAGTTCAAACAAACAACAAATGGGGCTAGAGAGATGCCTTGGTGGTTAAAAGCATATATTGCTCTTTCAGAGAACCAGTGTGGCTCCTGGTACTCACATCAGGTAGCTCACAACCAACTAGAACTCTCATTCCAGAGGATGTGGCACCTTTGGTCTCCAAGGATACCTGCACAAACATGGGCAAACCAAAGGCATATACACATAATTTTTAAAAATGTTTAAGTTTTTGAAAAAAGATTTAGAAATCAGATTTGAGTTGGATTCAGTCTTTATCACTTTTTTTTCACATGGTGGAAGGTAACTGACTCCTGAAAGCTGTCTTCCAATCTCCACACGGGCATGGGGACACACAATAAACTTGGAGAACTGGGTGACACATAAAGCTGACATGCTGGGTGTCAGTAGATGCTCTCTAAGTTTTACAGGAACTAAAACCTATTGGACTTGCTACATACGATCTGCCTCTAAGTTATCCGTGCTAACTTTTGGAGCCACACCAGATGCTGTTCTTTTATTCTTTCAGTTCTGGGCTAAAACTCAGGGCCTTAGGTACCACAGGGAAGACCTCTATCACTGAGCTCTGCTGCTGGCCCCTCACTGGGGAGGATCCTAGGCCTAAGGCCGAGCCATGTCCACAGTTTTGGCATTGGCAGAACTTTCTTCTCTGGCCTCCCTAGCAAAGGTTTACACCGGGGCGGGTGTAGCTCAGGGTACAGCAACTTGCATGAGACCTGGGGTTTCACATACCCAGAAGCCAACAAAGCTAGGAATAGGGGGCACAGACCTGTACATCCCATTGCTCCTGAGAGACGGAGGCAGGAGTATCATCCGAGAATTCAAAGCCAGGCTGGACTATAGTCAATACTGAATACCTGTCTCAAAAGAAACAAACAAACCCACCGCAATGGGCTCCCTACCCTCAATAAGGAGTTCCAGGATCCTCAACTTTCATCCCCTCAAACAATAAAATAAATAAATAAATCAGAACCATTCATATCCCCATTCTCGTTCCCTTTCTAGTATGGACTCGTCTGTGAATTTAGCACCCTGTATAATTCGCTTGCATTTTCAGAGCCACAGTGTAGACATGCGCTTTTGCATTCTTCTCATTTACTAAAGGAATCCAAAAGACCACGAAGCTCACCAATAGGCAAGAGGAGCTAGCTCCGTGAACGCTCCCGCCAGGCAGAGTTGGCCATAGCGATTTCCAAATGACCCCCATTTTCCAACAAAGTGAACACACAGCAAACTTCGGGAGTTAACTGAGTCTTCGGAGCCGACCCGGGGACGGGGAAGGTGTGTGGAGGAGGGGTGTCCCAGGAAAAGTCACCTACAACCTAGGAGCTCGGGGTCCAGAGAGTCCTGCCCCTGAGGTGTAACCAACCTCGAACGTGCAACCCGATATCTGCACGGGCGGGTCATCTCACGACCGGGGAAACTGAGGTCGGACTACGCGGCGGCTGGGAGCAAAGTCCCCACAGAGCTCCCGCTACCCGGTCCAGTCTACTTACGGACGGGAGGGCTGGCCTTGTCCTCCTCGGTCCGCAGCCAGCCCCGGGCCACCGCCACCGTGGCCACTAGGGCCAGCAGCCCCACCAGCAGGGACAGCCCCAGCATCTCCGGCATCTGCGGCAGCTCCATGGCCGCAGGACTACTGCCACCTCAGCCTACCACGCCGGCGTCCTCACGTCTCGGCGCACGAGGGGCGGGGGAGGACAGTTGGGGCGCCTCGAGGGGCGGGACCGGCCGGGGTTGCGCTTTGGGGGCGTGGCCTGGTCCTAAGCGAACCTCGGGAGGCGGGGCCTAGCCGTCACAGGGTCCTATGAGAAGGGACCTGGCTGTTGGCGCGCTCTGCAGAGCGGAGCTTGGTCGCCTGAGCGCCTCGAGGGCGGGGCCCGGTCGTTACCCTTTCCGTGGGCGGGGTCGGGCGGTTGGAGCGCTCTGCACGGCTCGAGGGGCTGGGCCCGGCCGTTAGTGTTCTGTGGGGCGGAGCCTGGTCGCTTGAGTTTCCCCAGAGGCGGGGCCTTTCCGTTGGCGCGCTCCCGACGGACCGGGCCTGAGTGCACACACTGTAGGGCGGAGTTTAGCCTTTGAAGCGTCTTAAGGAGCCTGTCTTGACCGTTTTAGTGCTTGGGGGAGTAAGAATTGGTTTGAGTATAACGGGGTGTACGACCGGACCGTTGGTTCGCCTTGCGGGGCGGGGCTTAGCTGCTGGTATGTCCGGGGGGCGGGACCTCGCCGGTTAGAGTGACCTGCTTCACGTGCTCCGAGGGGTGGGGCCTGGAGTTGGAGCATCTGGAGGGGCAGGGCCTTCCGGCTAAGTGTTCTGAGGGGCGGGGCTTAGGGATTGACGTGACGGGGTCTGGCTGTTGGACTGGGTTTTTTCTTTCGGTTTTTCGATATTGGACTGTTTTTGAGGGGCGGGACGTGACGATTAAGAACTGATTTGATGGAAGCTGTGTTTCCCAGGTGTGTTCGGGCTCCAGACTCCGTCGTTCATACTCTCACCTCTTGATCGTTTATTAAAAGTTTATTAAAAGCATTACCACACTGGATCCTTCCAAGGAACAGGGCAGTTCTTATTCCCACTTTACCTGTGCTGCTGCTGGGGAAGAGAAATGCCCCTACTGTTGGTGTGGGACAGCCCCGCAAAGACCTGAACAGCGAGGGTGTTGTGGAGAGGCAAAGGCAAGAACATTAGAAAAAGAAATGGCTAGTAAGATCGGAAAGATCTGGAGACCCTAGAGTCTGACTTCATTCCAGCATGCTGGTTATCATAGGAAGGTGCGGAGCAAAATCCATGCATGGAGTATTTTGCGCTAATACTGAAGTTAAGAAAGCAAGACAGGGTTATAAGCTTAATGGTTGAGCACTTGCTAGTACAGGCTCAAAGTTCGATCCCTATCACTGAAAAGAGAAACAACAACAAAACCAAAACATATATTGGGGCTGGGCAAGCTGTTTCCCAAGGTTGCAGGAAGCCTAATTCTTCAGCACCCTATAAACCTGTAATCCCACACTTACTGGAAGCAGGAAGGTAGGAAATTCAGGGTCTTCTTAGACCACATAACGAGCTCCAGGGCATCTTGGGCTAAGAAAAAAAGGCTAACTGGAAGTCCTTGCAAAAATCCTCCAGGGAGGTGATAAATGCCTGAATTTGGGGGTAGCCTGCAGAGTTGAAAAGAAGATACTAATTTTTTATTTTATATTATTATTAATTATTATTACTATGTTTTTTTCTGAGACAGGGTTTCTGTGTGTAACAGCTCTAGCTGTCCTGAAACTTGCTTTACAGACCAGGTTGGCCTAGAACTCACAGAGCTCGATCGGATTAAAGGCATGCACCACCACTGCCTGGCTAATTTATTAATATTATTTGGCCATGCTAGAGATCAAATCTAGGACGTTCACTATGCTAGGCAGCTCTACAACTGAAGTTGCTATCTAGTCCCTGGAAGGGTTTCTTTTCTTTCTTTTTTTGTGCCAATCATGGTGGCATAGTCCTTTAATCCCTGCATTTGTAAGCAGAGACAGGTGGATTTCTCTTGAGTTCAAGGCCAGCCTGGTCTATTCAGTGAGCTCCAGGCCAGAGAAAGCTACATAGTGAAACTCTTGTCTCAAAAAAAGTTTTTTTTTGTTTTTGCCTATGTACGTGTGTATGACACGAGTGTGACAGATGTGTTTAAATGTGTGTGCATTCGTTGTTTGGTTTTTTTTTTTGAGACAGGGTTTCTCTGTGTAGCTTTGGAACCTGTCCTAGAACTTGCTCTTGTCCTAGAACAGGCTGGCCTCGAACTCAAAGAAATCAGCCTGCCTCTGCCTTCTAAGTACTGGGATTAAAGGTTTGCGCAGCCACAACCTGGCTATGTGTGTGCATGTGTGTGAAGGCCAGATGTTGATGTAGTTGGTTTCCACAGTTGCTCTCCACCTTATATACCGAGTGCAGTGTACAGTGTAATTTCTGCTATTCTGACTAAACCAGTTTTCTCCAAGGATTGTCTGTCTCTCCCTCCCGTGTGCTGTGATTACAAGCAGGCTGACATGACACACCCACACTGTGTTGAGGTTGGTTTCTGAAAGCCCAACTCCAATCCCTATACAAAGCAAATGCTTTACCCACTAAAGCTTCATCTCAGCCCGAAAAGATTTTTGTTGTTTCTGAAAATAGGGTTTCAATATTGTAGCCCTTAAACTTGAGGCAACCCTCCTGCCACAACCTTCTGAGTACTGGGATTGCAGGAGGATTTTTGTGTGGGGGGGTAGTTTTAATTTAAGGTGTGTGTTGAGACAGGGTCACCATGTAACCCTAGCTGGACTGGAACTCACTTCATTGGAAAAAAAATCCTAGAACTGGCATATGCTGCGGGCTGCCTGGTCTCCAAGTCCATAGCAAGTCTCTAAGCTCCGAGACAGGCCAGCCAGCCCCCACTCATGTGCCCAGCCTCACAGTTCCAGCTGAGCTGGAGTTACAAGGATCCTTTAAGGGCACAGGCAAAGACAGAAACAGAGAGATGTAGACAGACAGACACATTGGCTATCTTTGGTGAGGAACTATGTTCAGTCAGAGAGCAAAGGGAGAGGGCTCATTTCCTTCCCTTTTGCCCTTTTCTGGGAACTGGCATCAATTCATTTCAGGACAGAGGGGTGGGGAGTGCTGGCGTCTCTGCCATCTACGGAGAAAGCTGTCTGGGTTTCTGTTTGTTATGCTGGTTAATTTTTGTCAACTTGACACAAACTAGAGTCACCTGGGAAGAGGGTGATTCTCAGTTGAGGAATGACTCCATCAGACTGCCCTGTGGGCATGCCAGTGGGGCATATTCTTGATGGATGTCTGGGGGTGGCACTGTGGGTGGCTCCCATCCTGAGCGCGTGGGTCTGCGCTGTATAAGAAAGGTAGCTGAACAAGGCAATAAGCAGCATCCCTCGGTGGCTTCAGCTTCAGCTCCACACCCCCAGGAGGTCCTGCTTTGACTCACCTCAGTGATGGACTGGGACATAGAAATAAAAGCCACAAAAGACCCTTTCCTCCTCAAAGTTGCTTCCGAGAGGCAAACTAGGATATTTGGATCTCAGTATGAAAAATTTTGCTTTGGATTCCCTAGGTAGTCTAGGCTGGCCTCGAACTCATGACCACCCTTCCTCAGCCCTGCCAGTGCTGGGGTCACAAGCATTCATTACTACTCCTGGCTTGAAAGTTTTGCTTTTTTTAGTTCTGTTTATTTTTTTATTTTAGGTTTTCGAGACAGGGTTTCTCTGTGTAGCCCTGGCTGTCCTAGAACTCACTCTGTAGACCAGATTGGCCTCCAACTCACAGAGGTCTGCCTGCCTCTGCCTCCTGAGTGCTGGGATTATACCACCTGGCTTCAAGTTTCACTTTCAAGAAGCATTTTCAGTCGGGTGGTAGTGGCTCACCTTTAATCAGTGAGAAACCCAGTTTCAAAACATAAACAGGATTTTTGCTAAGGGTCACATTGAGCTCGCTCTAAGCAACTACCAGACTACCTTTTTGGGCAGCCGCTTCCCAACCAGAGCCAGACCAGAAACTGCTGACATAAGATCTGGCCTGGCTCCATCTTGCCTCTACTCTGTCGTCTGTCCTTCTCCTCAGGTAGTAAAGAGAGACCTGGATACATGACAATCCCTATCCTGGAACCCAGAATCACAGCACAGCTACTAATAAAAACTCATTGGGAAGGGAGTAGAGGTTGACCAAGAAAGACACCTGATGTCAACGTCTTGCCTCTACATACACCTATACATACAAGCGTGCACAAACCCACATGAACGTGTGCATACACCACACACACATGCACACACATTTCATTCACCAAGCCTTTTACATGTATTTGCTAATATATTGAAACATTTTAAGAGTTACATTCATTTTGTGTACACATACATGGGTGGGGGGCACAGACTCTGGTACTCTCCTGAAGGCCAGAATACAACTTGTGAGATGGGAGCTGGTCCTCTTTCTCCATCACTTCAGTTCAGGAGCTAAGATTTAGTTTGTCGGAGTTGGCAGCGAGCCCCAGAATGTGTGGAGTCAGCTTGCTGGCATCAGAAACTTTCTTGTTTCACTTAATCTTCCTGTAGGTCTCATCTCAAGATTAGGAGACAAATTCTAGGACCCGGTTAAGCGGCTCTATAAGAAACATTTAGAGATGGGGCCTGGCTCATGGAAGGAGGTTGCTATGGGTAGAGGTTTGATGGTTAGAGTGTGGCTCTGGATCCAGCCTCTCTGCTTCCTGGTCAGCCAGGATGTGAACAAGCTCAGCTACATGTCTGCAGCTATCCCTTCCCCACAACGAATTGCAATTTTCTGAAACAATGAGCACAAACCAGTCTTTCCTCAAGCTATCTCTGTCAGGTCTTGTGGTCACAGGGATGCAAAAGTAACCAACTCAGTCAACAAGGAAGCAAGAGAGAGAACCCAGTAACAGCCCCTGGTGGGTCACACTCTAAGAGCCATCTTTCTAAAACCAAGGGAAGGAGGAAGGTTTTGTAGAGCCATCCCTTACCATCACAGGTACATAGCCCAGTCTGAAGCCAACCCCAGTGTGAAGAAGGACAGCTGGCATGAAGCAGGTTTCAGGACAGTAGGGTGGATTATGGGGTGGGTTGAGGACACAGAGTCCCAGCTGTACCTTCTTCAGGGGCGGATGCCCAGACAGGTGGAGCACAGCATGTCTTAGTTACTTTCTTATTGCTGTGTCAAAACACCAGGACCAAGGCAACGTATTAGCGCAAGCATTGAATTGGGCTTGGAGTTTCCAAGTGTTAGATGGCAGAGCGAAGGCAGGAACAGCGAGAGGTCACATCTGTCAGTCAGTAGGAGGCAGAGAGAGAACACACCTGGAACAGAGCAGGTCCTCTGTTTAATTCTGAAAGCCCAACCCAATGACATACCTCCTCCAGCGAGGTCACACCTAATTCTTCCCAAACAGTTCCACCAACTGAGGACCAAGTGTGCAAACAGATGAGCCTTTGGAGGTAGGAATTCTCATGCAAATCACCACAGCGCAAGTATTGGAGTTTGCATGGATCATATAGAATGTGTGTGTGTGCCATGTTTATCCAGGTGCCTACAGAGATCAAAAGAGGGCATCAGATCCTCTGGAGTTACAGGCAGGTGTGCACCTCCCCATGTGGGTGCTGGAATCAGACTTGGGTATTCTCAAGAGCAGTATATGTTTTTTTTTTAATTGGTTTTTCAAGAGAGCAGCTTTGGCCGTCCTGGAACGCACTCTGTAGTCCAGGCTGAAACTCACAGAGATCTGCCTGCCTCTGCCTCCTGAGCGCTGGGAACAGGTACTCTTCATTGTGGCAGGGAGGCGTGGTCACAGGTGGCAGGCATGGCAGCAACAGGAAGTTGAGAGCTCATCTTCACACACAAGCATGCAGCAGAGAGAGAGCTAGCTGTAAGGAGGTGAGTCTTTAAACTCTTTTTGTTTTGTCGTTTTCAAGACAGGGTTTCTCTTTATTGCCCTGGCTATCTTGGAAGTTGCTCTGTAGACCAGGCTGGCCTCAGACTCAGAGATCTGCCTGGCTCTGCCTCTCAAGTGCTGGGATTAAAGGTGTGCACCACCACCTTCTGGCTAGAATTGGGGTTCTTAACCTGGCTGTGGCCATGCCAACAACACACATCCATTCAGGACATCACTCA
>LOJH01043096.1:7153-17737 GCA_001685095.1 Ellobius talpinus
CCTTTGGAAGAGTAGGCAATGCTCTTAACCTCTGAGCCATCTCTCCAGCCCAGGACCAATTTTCATATTAGGTGCCTGATGAAACCCAGGTTTCTGTGCTAAACTGTCCTTGGTTCCATAGGTAAGACACAGCGAGTCATTTCTCCCTCAGCAATGGACATAAGGGTGCATCCAGGGCCCACCAGGAACACACTTACCTTCAGGGCATCTAAGATCCTGCCATCGTAGTCGATCACCACCGTGTCACCTTGCTCTCCCTTGAGGCCTGGGTGACCCTGAGGCAGAGAGGAAGAGCTGCATCATGGGTGACCTAGCAGCTATTTCCATCACATCCAGAGACGAAGAGCCCAAGAGTTGTCACCTAGGCCACAGGCATGCCTGTGCACCACGGTCATCATAGCGTACTGTCCACTCATTAAAGGTCACATGGGGGAAGTAGCAGGGATCCTGGGGCCAACTGAAGAACATGCTGCCACCTGGCCTGGGTTACCTATGATTCGCCTTCATGTGGATATTCAGATCTAGTGATGTCTAGTTCTCTAGGAAAATGAAAATCCCAATACTACTTATTTTATTTTACTTTTCTGGGACAGGGTCTCACGGTGTAGCCCTATCTATCTTGGAACTTGCTATATAGACCCTGCTGGCCTCTAACTCAGAGATCTACCTGCTTTTGGCTCTCCAGTGCTGGGATAAAAGGCATGCACCGGTATGTCCAGCTTGTGTGTGTGTTAGACAGGATTGTTAGGTCAGGCTAGCCTCAAACTTAGTTTAGGATGGTCTTGAACTTCTGATTTTTCTGTCTCCATCTTCCAAGTGCTGAGACTACAGACGACAGGTGTGCACTCCCGTGCCTGGTTTGTGCAGTGTTGGGAGCTGAACCTAAACCTGAGCCCAGGGCTTCATGAGAAGCACTCCAGGGTCTGAGCTACCTCTGCAGCCTAGAAAGCCTTACTTTGATGGGGAGACTTTTTAAAAATATGTAAATAAAACAGTCCCAACCACTTCTTCTAAGACACTGTGTTGACCAGTGGAGGCTGGTTCCACCTTATTGACTGAGTCAGGGACTCTCAATTCAATCTAGAGCTTGCTGATATGGCTGGTCTTGCAGATCAGCTCGATCTGGGGATCCTGTCTTCATCTTCCATTGAATTGTGTGTTGGCTACCATGCCCACCCACTTGGTTGTCACACTTGCTTGGTAAGTGCTTTTGCTGAGCCATTTCCCCAGCTCCTGGAGGACAGGGGGTGTGATGGTCTGGGAAAACATAGCCAGGGAAGGGATGCTATCATCAGCATAAAGACATGTCCCCACCATGCAAGACAGTTATCCAGGGAATACAAGGAACACGAGAAAAGAGAGGGCCCCTCACTCTTCCTGGCTTCCACTCTGATCTCTCGCTGGCTGACATCTGGGAGTTTTCATAGCAGACAAGGCCATCTGCAAAAGGAGCTGTACTCTGTCTGAGAAATGCCACAGACCAGATTGCTAAAAAACTGCGAATGAACTCTACCTCAAGTCCAACCTCCTTGCGGCATATGTATAAGAAGTCCTATGATCTATGATCTCTCCTGACTGCCTTCTCCAGCTGCAAGCCTTCAGTGTACAAAAAGAAAAGGTCTCTTCAAGGACAGACAAGATATTCCAGCACATGGTTTTCCTAACGTCTTAGTTTAGTTCTAGATTAAGTAGCTTTAAAATGCCAGATCACATGTATAGCTGGTCCACTTAGGTGCGCTCCTCTCTAAAAGCCTGCACTTGGTTCTCTCCTAGCACATATCTTTCTGCTTTATAGACAAACTCACTAACTTTGCTTTGCTCTCGGGGCTGGAGAGATCACTGCTCTTGCAGAAGACCTGAGTTTGGTTCTCAGCACTCACATAAGGCCACTCACAACCACCTGTAATTCCAGCTCCAATGGATTTGATGCCCTCTTCTGGCCTTTGAAGTCACTGCACTCAACAGGCACAAACCCCAACACAGGACAAGGATACATACACAATTAAAAAATAACATCTGTAGTGGATGTCGAGGTCCAGGGTGTACCTGAGTAGAGTCCCTCAGGCTCTGAGGGGATCCTTAGGCTAGACTGATGGCAGCATTGAGTTACATTTCCAGGTGCTGGTGACACATGAGTTGGTTACAAAAGATATGGGGTCAGGGGCTGGAGAGATGGTTCAGCAGTTAAGAGCACTTGCTTTTCTTGCAGAGGGCTTGGAAAAGCAAGACTGCCCCAAAGCAGGCAAAGTCATGCCTAATGATAAATGGAAGACCAGTGTTTGAATATGCAAAGAAGATTCTAGAGGAGTATACAGCTGCCTGGGAAGGGAGAGAGAGCTCTTACTTAACAAGTGGGTTTCTTCCCTTTATACATCCATATTTTAATTTTCACTGCAGGCATGTGTTATGAAAAATTGTACAATCACTAAAATTTTAAGAAACAAGATGCCTTGGGCTTATTGCTTCACCAATCCTTTGGGACCCTGTTGGGGACAAAGGACTTCTGAAGCTACTGGGACCTTGGATCCAACTGGTGTGACCAGAAGGAATGCTACTTACCCGCGGCCCTGTGGTTCCGTCTGTGCCTGGGTGGCCTGGCTCTCCCTGTGGAGACACATGGATGCCTACTGGTGTGTGAGATTCTTATATCCTATCTCACCTCTGGCCCCTTCTTTCCCAAAGAGTCGGGGGCCCATATTTTGGGGCCTCATAGCCTGCATTATAAGACTATCCTTCCACACTGAGTAGTAGTGGAGATTCTGAGGCCCAGGAGCCCAAGACTACATGATAGCTGGCCCCAGAGGTAGGCCTGAATGAAGCCTTGTCACTGGCTCTGAATCATGGGCTACCCACCCTCAGACCACCCTACTTGTGAGTCATAGGGGAACCCCTGGCCCAGGCCCTCTGGGACTCGCTTTTTAAAAGTGCAGATTAAGGGGAAATCACATCGTCCCCTGGTGACTGGATGACAGTGTCAATGGCCCTTCAGGTCCTGGGCAGAGAGCATTGTGATATCATCACCTTCAGTCCTGGGGCACCGTCCACTCCATTCTCTCCTTGGGGCCCCACATCCCCTGGCTCACCCTGAAATGGAGAAAATATCAGTGAAAGCAGGCAGAGGCACTAGCCTGGGGCCACTGGACCTTGTGCTGGGGCACCTTGTGCACGTGGTCCTTCTGGGCTGGGGGATAGAGCTTGAGGCTCTCTTTAGCCCAAGGGTTTTAGGACCACGACCATCCCCTTCCCGTCTGGGTCTTGGGGTAGCTCAAGAGACTTTGTGTGTGTACATGTGTGCAAGTACACACGTATGTGAATGCACATTTATGTGTGGAAGTCAGGGAAACTCTGAGTGTTACTCCTTAAGCACCACCCATTGTTTCTTGGCTTTTGTAAATTTTGACACAGAATGTATCTCCCTGACTTGGAACTTGCCACATAGGTAAACTTTGCAGCCAGTGAGCCCCAGGGAACTGTGGGTCTACCTCCTCAGTGCTAGGGAGCTGCCATGCTTGCTTTCTTAAGTAAGTAAATTTACTTTTCAAATTTAGCTTTTGAGACAGCTCTGGCTATCCTGGAACTCTCAGAGATCCACCTGCCTCTGCCTTTGCTGGGATTTAATGAATGTAGTACTACACCCAGCCCCCTTTAAAAATGTGGGTTCTGGGGACAAATTCATGTCCTTGTGCTTTCAAAGCAGGGATTTTACTGACAGACATCTCTTCTGTCTTTTTTTTCTTTTTGTTTCTTTTCTTTTTCTTGAGTCAGAGTCTTACTTTGTAGCCCAGGCTAGCCTCAAACTCAGATCCTCCTGCCTCGGCTTTCTGAGTGCTGAGATTATGGGTGTGTACCACCATGCTTGGTCCAAGAGACATATTGGAGACAGGCTGGCTAGGGCTTGGTGGCAGTGACAAAGGGTTTGGGGAGCAAGGTGTGAAGAAAACATCCTGTTCCCAGCTTGGCACTAGGCAGGGGGTGGAGGGACTAAGGTAGGGACCAAGAAGACTTAGGATAAAGGGAGACAGGTGCCTAAATGAGAAGCCAAGCTGCTGGCTAGGTGTCCAAGGTGCCCACTGCTTCCTCCCTCTGGCCTGCCCTGGGAATTGGCCCATAGCCTCATAGGGTGAAAGGGCCAGGATAGGGGCATCTCTAGGTAGATGGCAACTCTGGAGGGTGGAGGGTGGCAAACTTTGAGGAAGAGGGTTGTATACTCACCTTGGGCCCTGGGGGTCCAGGGAGTCCTGGCTGGCTGGGCATCCCATCATCCCCCTGAGAAGATAACAGCTGAAGTCATCACACGTGGACACATTGACCACATCTTTGAGTGGTCCAGCTGGCCCCTACCTGCTCTAGACTCATTGCACACCTGTCTGGTCCAGCCACTAGCAGCAGGCGCTGCCCACACTTAACCCTCTATGGCAGGGTTGGGTCAGAACCATCTCAGCCCCTACAAGCAGCCTAGAACCAGCTTCAGGAGGTTTCAGCAGACACAGGGGATGAACAAGTGAACAGGAGCAAATTCACTCATTCATCAATCAGCTGGTGAGCATCCCTTAGGGACCAGAAGACACACGGTCCCTGATCCACGGACATGCGAAGTGCTTAAGTGATGGAGGGACTTCAGAAGTGAATGTGGCTGAAGACATCTGACCACACGAAAACCTGTAAAGCTACCCTCGCTACAGCTAAGAAGCAATCGAGAAGCCCGACAGTGGGGGATGGAGCGTAAATGTGGCATTAGACAGACGAGTACTAGTTAGGACAAGAGAGTGAGCAAGCTAGGAAAGGTCACGAACTTTTCTAGTGCCAGCATCAAAACACCGAGTGCTAGAAGGTTTTGTCTAGACCGAACTGTGGAGAAGAAGCTGCCAAGGCAGTATGGGGATCAGTGACTGCCAGGGGCCGGGGAGGAGGATGGGTGAAGAGGTGAACGTAGGGTTTGTGTGTGTGTGTGTGTGTGTGTGTGTGTCTGTGTCTGTGTGCATGTGTGTGTACATGTGGTGTGCGTACATGTGTACACACGTGTGTGTGCCATGTAGTACATATGCATTTGTGTCCCTGCACACACAGGATATCACATGTCTTACTCTTGTTCTCTGCTTTTTTTTCTTTTTTCCTTGTGACTGTGTCTTGAAGCTTGTTTTGCCTAGGCTGATCATGAAGTTTTTGGGGTCTGTCTGTCTCTGCCTCTCAATGCTGGGGTTATAGACACACATGGCCACGCCTGGCTTTTTCCTAGGGTGATGGGGATTTGAACTCATGCTTAAAGGGCAAGTGTTTTTACCCATTGAACCATCTCCCCAAACCCCAGCACAGGGGATCTTTAAGACAATACAATTACTGTTAGATATGTTACTGGAGGGCACAGGTCATTATACATTTGTCCCACGGCTGCACTAGGCACCCCCAGTGAACTGTGGACTTTGGGGACAGTATGTCAATATAATTTCCTCAATTGTGACACATGTACCACTCTGACAGGGCATGCTGACAGCAAGGGAACTACGGGAGCTACCGCATGGGAGGCAGAGGCGGTGGGGCATGGGGGAGGGCAGGGTGAGTGTGTGTGGACTGGACCTTACAAGAAAGCTCTGTACCTTGCCCTCAATTTTGCTGTGAACCTAAAACTACATAGATAATAAAGTTGAAAACAACAACAACAACAACAAACAACAACAACAACAACAACAAAACCCAAAAACAGAACTAGGCAGCAGTAGCACACGCTTTTAATCTTAGCACTCAGGAGCCAGAGACAGGTGGATCTCTGTGAGTTAAAGGTCAGCCTGGTCTACAGAGTAAGTTCCAGGACAGCCAGAGCTATACAGAGAAACACCACCACCACCAAAGTCAATCAATAAAACAAACAAACCCACAAACAAACAAAACAACCCCCCCAAACCAGAAACAACAACAAACCCAAACAGCCAAGGTGTCTCATGATTCAACCCTCACAGTCTGATGTGAAGTCCAGGCAGGAAAGGCCTGCCATGCCCCCATTTAACTGTGAGTAAACTGAGCCCTAATATGCAGTGACCTGTCTCTCCTTTGAACTGAGTCTCCTGACCTCACCACCTCAGTGTCACTGGGGGAAGTTGGGAGAAGAAGGTAAGGAGTGAGTCCGAGGGGAAGGAGGGGCACTGAGTACCCACCTTTGGTCCTGGAGGTCCCTTGGGGCCCTGGAAGAAAAGAAAAGAGGTGTTAGAGGGGGGTGAAGGCAGGAAGGTCAGGGCTCGAGTTCAAGGTCATTCTTGGCTACTTAGTGAATTTGGGCCCAGTCTGGGATATGCGAGAGGAGAGATGGCTCAACCAGGAAGGTACTTGCTGCCCAAGTCTGATGATCTTAGTTTAATCCCTCCAACCCACACAGTGGGAGGAGACAAACAACTTCTCAAGTTGTTCTCTGACCTCCATGTTGGTATTATAGTAAGTGTTTGTGTCCAGTACAGACACACACACACACACACACACAGCATAAAAATAAAAAAAATCAACCCCCAAAATAAAACAAAGGAAAATAAGCCAAGACCCAAAACTAAGGAAAAGAAAAAGAAAACCCAGGGAGCTGGAGAGACAGCTCAATGGCTAAGAGCACTAGTTCTCTTCCAGAGGTCCCAGGTTCAAATCCCTGCATCCACATGGCAGCTCACAACTGTCTGTAACTCCAGTTCCAGGAGATCTGACATTCTTACACAGATACAACAACATTTCACAGAAAACAAACAAAGAACAACAACAAAACCCTCTCCCAAACCCCCAAGACTGCAAGGGAATTTGAAGTCTTCTTCAGGGTATCAAAGGAACTATGCACCCATATGGTACACAAGTTTATATACAGGCTAAAGATCCATATACATATGATGTGGGATTCCCCTTTATATGCTGTGAACATGTTTTATTACCATTGGTTAANAACTAAACTGAATGCAGGGAGAAAGAAGACAGAGTCAGGGAGATGCCATGTAGCCCCTGAAGGAGAAGGACATTGGAACCTTACTGGTAGGCCACAGCACAGCCTCATGGTGATACACAGATTAATAGAAATGGGTTAATTTAAGATATAAGAGCTAGGTAGGAATATGCCTAAGCCGTTGACCAAGCAGTGTTGTAACTAATGTAGTTTCTGTGTGATTATTTGGGTCTGGGTGGCAGGGAGACTAAAGTGCAGTCTCTGACTACAAACATAAAATAATAAGATGATAAAAAACCCCAAACCCAAATAGCAACCCCCCAAAAAAAAACAAAGAAGAAAGGGAACAAAATTCTGACACATGCAGAAACTTGGATACACTTCAAGGAAACTGTGCTAAATGTGGGGGAAAAGCCATCCTCAAAGTTCTTCATGAGGCCTGGAGAGGTGGCTCAGTGGTTAAGAACTCCTGGTACTCCAGGTACTCCTGGGTCTGTCTTGTCATTTTCCTTTTATCAAGGGTGACACCACATCCCAGAGGAGGCAGGCGTCACTAGAAATAGAGATGCTCAGCTAAGTTCTCGGACAGACTCCTTGTGCCTTGAGCAGTGGCTGTGTCAGGGCTCAAAAGCTAGCAGGTGATCTGTAGACTCTCGCCCAGGAAGGGAGGTTCTAGAACTCTGTCCAGGCTGGGGACAGCCCGTCCACATCCTCATTGCCGGCAGAGGGATAGACACACAAGCATGTACACCTACAGAATCCTGGTGTGTGTTATAGACTCAGAGTCACCATGGGACATGCACCCCGGGTGTGTCTGTGAGGACATTTCCAGAAAGATTCAATTGAACAGGGACTGTCCACTAAATATGGGCTACACCGTCCCATGACCTGGGGTCCTGGACTGAATAACAGGAGAAGGTGGTTGAGTACCCATTCATAACTCTGCCTCCTGAACATAGACACACGGTGACTGGCTGCCTCATGCTCCCGCCACCACGCTTCCCCACCATGATAACCTGTACCCTGAGACTACGAGCAAAAATTAACCTTTTTTACTTGATGTCTCCTTTGCCACAGCAATGAGGAAAGCAGCTCTTACAGTGGGAAAGAGACTTCCATCTCCAGGAGCTGCATCCCTACACTCTAGCCTTGCAAACATCCCAGACACTCACCATCTCGCCGTCTTGTCCAGGCTCTCCTTTGGGACCCTAAGGAGGTATGTGAAAACAGCAGTGAGCGATCCAAGGGTATCACATTAACTGAGCCTGAATCTCAGGCCAGGACATGGGCAAGGGCTCTCAGCAGAGCAACCAAATTCACCTCCTTTCAACCCTGAGAAGTGGTTGTTATTGTCCCAATTTCACAGATGAGAAGTTTGAGGCCTTGGGAGTTAGGCACCTAACGTGACAGTGGATGGATGGGCCAGTTGAGATGACCTACCCCGACAGGAGCCCCTGGTGGCAGTCTAGTAGAGATTCTGCACCAGATGGAAGGGCAGATTGGAGTCTCTGGGCTAGGATGACAGAACTATTTTCTATGGAGTGGCCTCACATAGCCTTGGGGAGAAACTGAGGCTCATTAGTATTGAGAGAGAGGGAGCAGGGAGAGAAATAGGGGTTGGTGGAGACTTGCAGATAAAGGGCTCACCTGTGGGTTTCTCGGCCAGAGGTGGGGTGGGAATTTAGACTGAGCATGTAGCTCAAGGTTAGGGTCCATGGGTCTTCTAGTTAGACTTGGGCTTGGGGTCAGGTTCAGGAGTAGCGTATGGATAATAATTTGAGCTGGGACATGGGACAGGATTTGAGGTTAAGGTCCTGATTAGCGCTGATTAGGAAGCAGGTCTGTGTCAGATTTAAGGATTTGTTGGTGTGAGGTCTGATATGGGCTGTGGATGGGCTTGGGGTTAGAGTTGGGTCTAGGATGAGTGTGTGCATTGGGTGATGGTTGGTGTTGGGCCTACTAGGAATAATGCTGGTTTGGAATTGGTTCTGGGGATCAGGATTCAGAGTGCGTGCCAATATAGGACCCAACTCTTGGAGGCCCCAGTTCTGTGCCTTCTCTTACCGCTGGGCCTTGAGCTCCTCTGGGGCCATCTTTCCCAGTGTCACCAGGAGGACCCCGGGCCCCAGGTGGTCCAGGGGGCCCAGGTGGTCCTACAGCTCCATCTTGCCCTTTGGCTCCCTGAAAGACATATGGTTTGACTTGAGACTGAGGGCGAAGGTGACTGTGAGGGGTTCCAACTTCCAGAAAGGTTTTCTCAGATGGGCAAGCCCTGTGCTTTCCTTTTTCCCAGCCCTTGAGGTGGGCACAAGGCTTTGATATTGGGCTCTGGCTGCTTCTTGGTAGCTGCAGGAGGGGACCTTGGTGGATCTTGCTGCCACCTTCTCAATATCTGAAGCCTGGATCTGTTGTTGAAATGACATATGAGGGCGGGTGAGACAGAGTGTCTCCTGCAAGAACATCCTGGTTGATCCTCTCTTGCTGCATTAAAAGTGGCAGACCTGCGCGAGTGGGCATGTATTTTATGGTCTCACACAACTGCATGCGGATACCTGCAGTAGCTTTCTTTGTAACTGCCTGACATAGAAGCTCTCAAAATATCCTCCCACAAGTGAGAGGCTGAGCCACGGACCTTATTATGGCAGGCCACTCAGCAGTAAACAAAAAACAGGAACAGGCAAAACCCAGTACCTGGAAGGCTGAGGCAGGATGATTGCTGTTAACTTAAGGCCAGCCTGAATTACAAAAGGAGTTCCAGAGCCAGGCAGTGGTGGTGCACTCCTTTAACCTCAGCCCTCTGGAGGCAGAGGCAGGCAGACCTCTGTGATTTCAAAGTCAGCCTAGTCTACAGAGTGAGTTCTGGGACAGCCAGGGCTACACAGAGAAACCCCATCTTTAAAAACAAACAAACAAAAAACAACCAACCAACCGATCAACCAAACAAACAAAAACAACCCCCTAAAACAACTGAGTTCCAGGCCAGCCTTGGCTACAAAGTGAGATCCTGTCTCAAAAACAAAAACAGAACAGACAGTGATCTTAGTGCGCAGGGGCAGAGCCAGAAGGAGCCCAAGGTCATCCTTAGCTACAGAGTGAATATGAGTCCAGTTTGGGATACGTGAGACCCTGTCTCAAAAGATCTAAACCAGGGCCAGTGAGATGGCTGAAGCTGCAGACACTTGCTGCCAGGGTCTGGTGATCTTAGTTTGATCCCTGTGACCCACACAGTGAGAAGAGAGAACCAACTCCTTCAAATTGTTCTCTGACTTCTATGCTTGTGCTGTGCTGTGTGTGTCCCCACGCACATTTACACACATATAAAACATACATGTTGCTAAAAAAACCCAAACTGCAAACTCCAAAACAAAAATTAAAATGAAAGCATACTCCCATCCAAAAAAAGAAAAGAAAAAGAAAGAAATGCATTTTGATACATGAAAAACTTGTTTACTGTAGGGAAACTATGCTAAATGAAAAAAAAAGTTCCCCAAAGTTACATGGACCTAGAGAGGAGGCTCAGCTGTTAAGAGCACTTACTGCTCTTCCAGAGGACCCAGGTTCATTTCCCAGTACCCACATGGCAGCTCATATCTGCCTGTAACACCAGTTCCAGGGGATTTGACACCCTTTCACAACAGGATCCTGAGGCCTACCTACTAACCGGGCCCTTTCCTTCA
>LOJH01043099.1:0-12278 GCA_001685095.1 Ellobius talpinus
CATGGAGGTAAAAGCAAAGTGATTAAAACTTTCCCAGTAATAGTCCCTCGTGAAGGGAACTTAGGGCAGTGACCCAGAGGCAGAGACTGAAGTGGAGACCTTGGAGGTACGCTGTTTACTGGCTTACTCCCTATGGGTTGATGAGCCTGATTTTTAATGCAACCCAGAATCACCACCCCTGACCAGGCCTGGCACCACTTGCAATGCTCTGTGTCCTCACACATCCACCATCAATTAGGAAAAACCCTTCCCACACTTTCCTATAAGCAATCCGAGAAAGGCATTTTCTCAATTTCAGTTTCTCTTCCTAGAAAACTCCATATGATAGGGTCAAGTTGACAAAAAGCTAACCAGAGTACCAACTGCAGTAGGAATCTAGATCTGTTTCTGGGTACTATATATTCATATAAGACTTGCTCTAATGATAATTAAGACCTTTTTTTCTCTTTATGGAACAGGAAACATGAGGATTGGGGAGCTGAGAGTTGGACAATAAATGATCCATTATTATAGAAAAAAATCAGTAGCCTTACTTCTCTTTAAGATGGCCAAGAGAGGTCTTATTTTTGTTAAAAGTGGACGTCATAAAAGTTGGAAATGAATTTGTCTACATTTGTATTATAAATATATTACAGACAGTGCTCCTCTTCATTTGTGAAGGAGCATGAGTTAGAGAGGACTCTGCAATCTGGGCAGTATGTCAGCTTTCACCGATGGAGCTGAAGTCAAGGACTACATTTCATTTTCGTGTTCCTTTTTAATCACAATTTAATCATGATTATTCAACTTTAGTAGGCCACCACAGTCTGAAAGATGATCTGGAGACATTATCATCATCATCAGCTTATTGCCATCAAAAATATATATTCTCAAGCCCACACAAGCTCTACCTAACCAGAGCCTCTGATGCTCAGTAGGGGGCTCAACAAGTTCAACTTCATGCTTCAACAAGCTGTTGGCATGAATTTGAAGGCCATCAAAGGTTTAAAAGCAATGGCTTCGACTGTGATAGAAGTCCTCTGCAAAGATACAAGCACAGAGTAAAGTCCTTTCTTCAGACACAGTCTTACTTGAAAGAAAAGAAATTCAAAAATGAAATCGCTCTGCCCAAATGACATCTCATAAGTGGGGACAGAGGGGAGGAAGGCAGACAAGCAGTGCTTTTATCTACAGTATGACAGTGTGCATGAGGCTAATAAAAAAACACATTGCAGCGTCCAAGACTTGTTTTGCATTACTAGGGCAACTGCTGCCCTCCTTTGGCACTCAGAGCTTGAGTAAAACACCACAGTTGCTTCTGTTCTTCCTTGGTCCCTGGCTCCCCGTACCTCAATCTACATTTTGTGTTTCCAAGCACAATCAGGCAGCAGGCTTCAATCAGCATGACAGACAAATCAATTGTATTCCCAAGAAGAAAAGTCTTTAAACTTTATTTATGGATTAAGAATATCCCTTTCTGGAAGTAATAGATGCCACGTGAGTGATTAGTGACTCCAGAAAAATGGACATTAGTAAGATGGTCCGCAGGCAGCCAAAAAACTTAAGTCTAGCCAGTCCATCAGTAATATTTGATTTCAGAAGAGTGACCAAGAAAAATTGGGAACAAAGATGTGAATGAATGTTTCCCATTGCAATAGAACGCAAAGCCAGTGAAGTTATTACCATCTCACCATTTACCCATCAGAGCCTGAGGATGCACGATGAGAGTGAGATAAATGAAATCATTATTTGGCGAGCTTGACCAATTTAAAAATGGGGACACTTAATTATCTTCCCTGGAGTGATTCTATTTCCCAACCCCAACCAGTAGTACTTTTAACTTTTGGTCTCTATGGTTCTCCTTTCTTATGAAGACAATGAAACACCTTACTGGGGCGGGGGATGGGGTGGTCAATGCTGCAGTTTTAACATTGTCTTACTCTATTTACCCATAAAGGAAAACCCTAATCTTGATGGGCATTTTTAAATATGTTTTATAGATAATATAGTAGCATTTGATTAAATCTAGATGATTAGTTTCCATTAGTTATCTAAACAAAGATGTACATATATTTCTCCTTTTTTACAACAGAGGGTTCTGGGTGAGGTTAATTAATCTGTTTTTGAATTCAAATTAAGTGAAACATTAACTTAAATACTTGTTCTTCCCAGGACCGCCCCCCTCCCCCGAAAAAAGATCAGGAATGAAAATATTAAAAATAATACTGGGAAAAATACTGTTTTAAAAGAAATACTTGTTGAAGCTTTGCAATTGACAAACAGAAAAACGTCTTAGTAAATGTTAAGGTGATATGAACACTTTCCCTGTATGTTTTGTCAATGGGTAGATAAGAAACAATATCTTGGCTGGGATTATGACCACTGTTCACAAAAGAAATAATAGTGACCATGATGAGGAAATCAGGGTTAGTGTAATTCTAAGACTTAGAATTCAGTGTATAAGTCAGTTCTACTGTGTAAAATTGTAAAATAAATCCTTATAAATACCACTGTTTGATAAAATGACTGCATATGAAGTGTTAGTGGATAGATAGAGCAAATATTATGATGAAAATCCTCTCCTCAACAGAGACACAAAGTTTTTAAATTAATAGTTCGGTATACATTTTAATTCACAATGCAAATTGTGCAAGGTATCAGGTTAAATTATAGCAAAAATTTGATACAGCAACATTGTAAATGAGAATATTTTTGTCACTGTAGAAGCACTAATCTTAAAAAAACATTTAGCTGACTCGAGAAGTAGGTTTCACTAGGGAGCTATAGATCTGTAAGTACATTGCCAGTGGTTTCCAATCACCTTACTGAAGAGAGAGAAATGAAATGCTAAGACCAAAATGTACACCATCATATAAAATTGCTTTTAGTCATATGAGGCAATCTATTGACCTGTCTTAAATCATGAAGCCTAACAAATAAACGTAACAAGTATAATATGCAACCTTTCTCCAAACCGATCTGTAAAATGTTTTTCAAACAGCAGGTGGCAATCTCTGTAAATCTGATTGCAGCTGTTCTGTCTTACCTATGCAGATGAAATGCAGTTGCAGACAGTTAACTAGCTTCATGCGCTAAAACTGGTTTAGGTACCTTCAAGCATTAAGAGGGTCTTGCTTCATCATGCTCTACCGTTCTAATGAAATTTCTCCTCTGGCAAAACAAATGTTTATGTCTAAAGCCTGTTACTTCTCATGCAGTGCAGGGATTTCATTGTTAATCTGCCTAGGCATCCTTCGCAGCAGAGTTCTGTATGCTATTTGTCTCTTATCGTTCTGAATTCACATGGCCTGAAGAATTAGCAAAATTAATTTGAGATCTCATGCCAAAAGAAAACCTGCTGACAAATTGCAAAACGGGAAAGTCAGTTTCTGGGCCAGAGGGATGGATCTCTGGGTGAAAGGTGCTTGCTATCTTGTCTGATGACCTCCCAGTATCCAGAAGCAGGAAGGAGCGAACTGATTCCCCCAGACTGTCCCCTGATCTCTACATGTGTCTCCACACTCACTCCAATAATATAAGTAAGTGTAATAATAAGAAAAATGCTCTAGTTTTGATATGATTAATAACATTGAACAGAGAATATTCTTTTCACATTTTAATTATAGAGAAACATGATATTTTGGTTACTGGGTAACTCTTAGAATACTTATATTTTTAAATGGAGATGGTCAGTTTATGTGACCAGAATAAGAAGAACAGGAAACTTTTTGCATTGTTGCTTGTCTCGCTGCCCAGGCAAAAGTACCTTAAGGAACAGAGGATTTTCAACTTAGCAGTCCATCATAGAGGGGAAGGCGTGGCAGCAGCAATCAGAAGCAGCTGTCACATTACATCCACAATCAAGAAGCATGCAGGACTGGGGGCTGTGCTCCATGTCCTCTCCTCGTTTTATTGGAGCAGGCAGACAGAGTGCATCTTCGCAATCCAAATAATCGACTCGAGAAAATTTCTCACAGACATGACCAAGATTTGTCACTGAGGTGATTCTGGCTGATGTTAGGTTGACAGATACAAGTCACCACAAACCTACCCTTCGTCACCTCGACACAGAAACACACCACTTTCAACACATAACCTCCAGCTCCTGTCATCATAGACTAATGACCATCTCATGATGCAGAATGCACTCAGCCCAACTTCAAAGGTCTCAGAGTTTTAAACAGTCCTGATACTGTTCAAAATGAGCAAGTCCTGCAGTCATTGGAGACCCAAGGCAACACATAATTGTGAATGCCTGTAAAATACCGAAGTACAGACTTTTAAAGTGAACTAACACAAAGAAGTAGTCATAGGACAAAATGCAAAGTGGAGGGATAGTAAGGAATGGTCAGGCAAACCAAGATGGAAACACACAAGCGCAGACAATAAATCCTGCAACTCCATGTCTGCTACCTGGGGCTTCAGATGGAAACTTGGGAGCTTAAGTAGCCCAGCCCTTCCAGCTCTGCTGCTTGGAGCAATCCTAGCCTCTCTCCTGTAATGTCCCTGCTGTCTACAGCCTTCTTGGCCTGATGTCCCACGGTTCAGGCATCTCCGACCACCAGAGGGCTCCACTAAAACATAAACTTTACCTTCAGGGCTTCATGAACTGGCCTCTCAGGACCACTTTGCAAGTAAGCAGATTGACACACTGCCTGGGTTTACCAGCTCTCTGGATTCACGGTGCAAGCCTCTGTGACTGCTCCGGTCTTCCGTCTTTCACATTTCCTCAAGCAGTTCAAAGTGATACTCCTAAGTTTGGGTTGCCAGCTCAGGCCAGAGAGCGAGTACTTTGGAATATACATCAACTTTTGTGAGCTGACTCCAAAGAAAACTTCCCAATTCAGCTACTCTCAAAAAGCAGGAATCCTTGCAGTAACATTTTAGTTTAGGTTCTCTCATTCAAATGAATGAAATGTGTTTTCCCCTGGAAGGAGCCTTTGGTGGGTAAGTTCTTGCAGCCAGTGCACCTATGCTGCCCCAGGGCAGTCACATCACTCTCCAGTGGCAGTAATCTCTTCATCAGTGACAGAATCTTTTGTTGTTGCCTACATTCTCCTTACTAGAAGTTTAAAACTTGTCCATACATTTTTCATCATCAAAGTGTATGACTCTGGTTATATCACCTTGCTTCAGTTGAATTTTCATCATCGTCGTCATTATTATTGTATTGTATGTCTGTGTATGCTTCTGTGTGGCTGTGTGTATGTGTATGCATACATGTGCATGTGTGCATGCGTGCATCTGTGTGTGCGTATGAGTTTCTATGATATGTATATGTAAGTACATTAACATGCATGCTATGGTGTGAGAAGCCGCTTCTCTCCTTCCCCAGTGGGTCTTATGCCTAGAATTCAAGGATAGAAAGCACTTTTACCCACTGGGCCTCTCCTTTACTTCTTGCTTTCTCCCTGT
Organism: Ellobius talpinus; assembly: GCA_001685095.1. Lineage (NCBI taxonomy): Eukaryota > Metazoa > Chordata > Mammalia > Rodentia > Cricetidae > Ellobius > Ellobius talpinus. Next base: position 5,395 of record LOJH01043099.1, read on the forward strand.
ATACTCGAATGAGACCAGTGAGCAGGAGCACTTGCCCAGCCTGAAAGCTATCCTGTCTGAAGTTCCTTGAACACTTTGTCTACTACATTGTACCTCATTCAAGTACTCAGAGAATGGATAAAATACAGCCAGATCACTGACCAGATAGCCATACAGAATATTATCCAATTTCTGATGGCGCCCATGTTCACTTCTAAAGCCTATGGGCCAGGCTTCTACTGTGCACATTTCTCTCCTTCTTCTACTTTTCTAAATTCTCACCAGAATGGCTCAGGCTAGGTTTACACTTTTGAGGGTTCTTCTAGGTGACAGTTCAAAACTATCCTGCATTTCTCCCACTAACCAGTTCCAAAACCCTGAGAATGGCAAGGTTAGTTTTATCACGACAATGACTGTACTTCTTTATATCAAACTTCTGCATCAGCTAATAATCATGTCGCTGGAGCAGCATGCTCTGACAAGAGCAACCTAAGGAGTTTATTTTGGAGCACAGTGCGGCTACAGTTTGAGGCAGCTGGTTACAGCTGGACATGACCACAGTCCTGAAGCTGAGGGAGGTGAACTGGGCCTGGCTTTGTTTTCCCCTTTTATCCAGTCCAGAGTCAGGGTGGGTCTTCCCACCTCAGCCTAATTTAGATGACTTCTCACAGACATGCCCAGCCCAGAGATTTGTCTTCAACGTGATTTTACATCCCTTCAAATGACAATCATCCCAAACCAATACACCTGTGGGATAAACACAACAGACATTCACATTCTCTGAGTTCATTTCACTGTGTAATTATAAGATCAACTTATCACTGTCATGTATGTTTGTGTCAGTTTGACCTATGGTATCATCCTAAAACCATGATTTTGACTGATCTATGTCTCAGTGTGTCACAGTTATTTTAAGGAAAGAATCTAGTTTTCTAAAGGTGACTTTGCTAGAATTGAACGAAGTCTGGACAGTGTCTGACCCATGTTATCGTTTGTGCTTACATGCAAACCACTTTCATTAGCCATTATATTTTATATTCTATCCATGGTGATAACTTTATGATTGAAAATTGGACAAGAATGGGTAAATACAGATTTCTAAGGTCATCAAGGAGACATTAATCAGTCATAAAAATGAAAGTATATGAATTTAAACAATAGCTTTTCATTTCATTTGCTTAATACTTAAAAAAGTAGTAAGGTTTAAGAACATGTTTGTGTTCTCAATAAGCAAATTTCATTACATAGTACAAAAATATTATAATGATATAAATCATACTCAAATAAATTATTCTTCTCTGTGGTTATTTTTGACTATCATTGTATTTCAATGTCACTTTACAATAAATAAATTAAAACTAATAAGATTATTCTAACATATCAGGAGAAGTTGTCATATAGTATTTTTAAAACAAGCGTATTGCCAGGTATTAGTATCAATCTTTGGATCAAAGAAGTGCTATTCCTCATTGCGCGCGCGCACACACATAACCCCCCCCCACACACCAGGTCCTTCTTACCTGGGCACCGCTGCTCACTGCACCGTCTCACTTCCTCCCCTGTTCCTTCACACTGCTGTCCTGTTAAAGCTGCACCCTGACACGTCCTCACTCTCCTCTCCCAGCCTCCATCACAGGACTTGGAACATCCGCTCCAGTGACCCCATTGATTCCACTGACCATTGGCTGAAAGAAATGTGTCTCTCTTAACAGCAGTCGTGGCATACACTGGTTTAGTAAATGTGTAAATCGGGGGTGTAAGGTTCTTTCCATTTTTATTCATCTACTGTCAAGAATAAGCTCTGTCCAAATATTGGACTTACTGGTCAAACACTGTGCATTTTGTGGTGCGAAGAATTACAGAAGTGTGCATGACACTTCAGATGCACAAGGAACCTACTTTTTGAAACTGGAAGCCTAGTGCTAAACTTTAGTAACTCGGCTATTATTCGATTTCAGAATCTCCAGATTTTTCTGACTTTATTATTGCAGTATACTGTAGAATAAATGAATGTAATGGTTTTGTACATATGAATATACAATTAGTTTTCATTTTATGACTGCCTGGCATGGTGCTTTGAGGTTTTATGACTTGTAGGTGTCATTTGCACAAAGCTATTGGCCTTACCTGTACATTCGGGGTTGTAGCACTCTCTGCTTTCTGCCCATGGTCCTCTGCACTCAGAGCCTCCGTGAGCAGCTGCCGTGCATTGCCGGCTCCTCTGCTGGGTTCCATTGGAACATGTCACCGAGCAGTGGCTCCATGAACTCCATTCCTGCCACTGTCCATCAACTACGAAAGCAGAAAGAGAGACAGCATAAGATGCTCCAGTGGGGAAAGCTATGCAGGGAGCACAAGATAACACTAACCTGAAAGATGAATCAATCTCAATTAAGGCTTCTGAATGTCTGTAATCAAGATCACACTGTGAGAGATTCTATTACTACTCCTCAAGACGTTATTACCCTCTTTTTTGTCATGAGACTCCTCAAGACTTTTTTGCTTCTACTTCATTTTGTGCATTTTCATAATGATGGTTAATAGCTGTTATCAACTTGATGTGATTTTGAATCATCATGGCAACAAATATCTGAACATGTCTGAACATGAACAGGGATTGCCTAGATTTGGTTAAGTTGAGAAGATCCACACTTCATGTGATTAGCACTAAGATATTGCCTGGGATTCTGGACTGACTGAAAAGGAGAAAAGGAGCTGAGCAGTGTGTTCATTGTTATGTTTCCTGACTGGATACAATGAGATGAGGCAACTCCTGTTCTTGTCACCCCCCCCTTCCCTGGCCTGATGGTTGTATCCTTTGGGAATGTAAACCCTACTCTCTTTATTTTGATTTTATCAGGTATGTGTCATAGCAAGAAGACTGGAAGCTAGCATCTTCACCCTTATGACATTTATTCATTGAAAATTTAAAGCCTTGAGAAAGATTTCAGAATATAGGTCCAGGATAGTGTGACTTAGGGGAAAAGATGGCCAACACACCACACAGCTCATATTTTGGAAAAGCAGCTCCTAAAACTTACCAATGAATGACATGCAAAATAAAAAGTTATGCAGTGTGGTGCACAGGATAATTTCAGAAGACTGTGAGATATAGGTCCTGGGGGACTGGTACATTTTCCTTGGCAAATTGATGTTCCAAATAATCAGTGAGGATCACGAGAAAATGAATATGATAAGTATTGTCTGCAAAAGGACATACAAAATTCCTTAACAGATAAAGATGGGTATTTTCTACAACAAGACGCAAGGTACAGTGAAGGAAATCCAGAGATTTAAGTGGAGAGAGGCAGAAGAAGTTTGTCAAAGGTAGCAGTCATGTTTTGCAGCTGGGGTGTAAAAGACCAGAGGTGTAGATTTGTTCCACCTTGACTAAAGGTCAGACAGTTCAGGCCTATTCTTGCTGCTTCGAGGTTATTGACAGGACATTTTGACTTTGGGTGTGGCTACTTGATGCTTTGGGTATTTGAAAAGATGATCACTTTGCTGGCTTCTTTGAGTTTTGGTAAAAAGGCCTTTTGTCTCTCCTCTCCTCTCCTCTTTGTATTGGGGTATATAAAGCTTACGAAAAATTAATGTGAGTAGGTTCAGTATTCACTGGGTTGCCCTCCCGACTCTTCTCTGTCTGTCTCTTTTCTTTCATATCTTTGTTTTTCTGCCTAACATTTCTAATCCACACCCCCCTATTCTGGAGCATATGAACCCATCAAGGCTGGACCCTGACACTGGGTTAAGATTTGGGCCACTGTTCTCAGGTAAGTAAGAACGCTTTGAAGTGTTTAAATGAAGAAGATGCTGGTCAGAGATAATGGAATATTTGGAAAACAAATTTGGAAGAGACAGGGGAGGGTCAGGCCTGGATGACAGAGAGTTGGAAAGATCAGAACGCTATCAAGAGGTGATGCTCAGAGAAATGAAGGGAAAGATCTGGAAACAAAGCAGAGAAAACATATGGTAAGTCAAAGAGACCTGGCGTCTGATGGTTGGGATGCACATGACTACATTTGACCCATGTTTAAAGCTTCATTCATTTGTCATTCATTCAAATGGTTCTGAGATTAGTGATGATGAGAAAAATTAAAAGTTCAAGCGCCAAGCCTAGTTATCTCAAAAATTAGCACATGATGCATGTAAACAAGTCAAAGGTGAAAGGCAAGCATGTTCTTTACATGGTATATGAGATTTGTAGGTTTTCACAGGATCGTCTTCATAGAAAGGATAATTGCTAGGGCGGTGTGACTTGACTCATTTACACAAGGAGACAGAACTGACAAGTGCTAGAAAACATAGCAGAGGATTAAACCCAAAACCGACGAAAATGTACAAATTAGCATATGAATGCTATAAATGCACTCATAGATGGGGGTCTACTTTTTCAATGCTACTGCATGCTTCTTAATGAGTTTGATTATGACTGAAAAGGAATTTAGCATCAATCATAAGTTCTACTGGAAGCTAATATTGCTGTGAAAATCCTTCCAGGCAAACCAGAATCTGACAGAATTAGTAGGTAATTTCAAGGCTCATATGTAGGCTATTAAATAGGGCTGTCAAACAGATATCTGGCTGTACTTAATAAACCTTGTGTGAGATTAAAAAGCACAAAATGCCAATCTGGTCATTCCATTCGTGTAATTTTAGTGTCTCGTTCTATTAAAAGTACCTGATATAATCTTATCTGGCCATGTAGTACACTTGCCAGACAAAACAAAAGTTCTAGTAAATCAATAGGACATTATAAATTATCAATGTATCCTCTGTTTTTGACATTCAGGCTGAAAGTAGTTTTCATTCCATATTTTGTTTTTAATAAGAATGAGTTAATATTAGAAACAAGGGACATTTTGAGGTTAAACACTGTCAAAAAATTCATAAGACACAACATATTTGAGATCTGACTAGTTTTGTTTACCTAATCAGCCAAACAAAAAAATAACAAAATTAAAGATATATCAATCACCTGGACTTTTATTTCTGTTTTATATTGTACTATTAATTAGAAGGTCATTTTATTGAATATTTGTTGCACTATTCTGAAATAATTGACTTGATAAAGTAACTCACTGCATATTAAGCAAACAAAGAAAAATTAATACAAAATCCAGTACAAAATTCCAGTGGGCATCCTTTTAGTGTGTTGGCTCCATTACTACACAAGCAGAAAAGTGAGGGATGAGAAATGATTCACATACACCACAGTCACTCATGAATTTCAGTGCCAGAGAGAGGTCTCATCATACTATAACAATTGTTGTTTGATTTTGGTTTCATATAAAGTCCTTATATTTCAAAATATTAATTACTATGTCCTAAGGACCTCTTTTCCTAAGCATTTTAGGAGCTGGCAGTCTCATTTTACTGGATGGGAAACAATGGATCACTAGTTTCTGGGAAGCAGAAATTAAATTATCTTTTAGACTTTTAAGCATCCCAAATAGAGAATGTACATTATCTTTCAGGGGTAAATGCTGGGATATTCAAACTAAAATTCATTTATTAAGATACAGGACTCTATTGATCTAAAACAACATTCTTCTTGGTAGTAGAGAAAATAAATGGGTAACTCTTATCTGAACTTTAACTGGGAGACAAATGTAAAAGAGATTGATTCCCTTTCAACACCCATGCTGGTTTTGTACTTGACCTGCTCTGGTAGAAGCAGCAGGCAGGCAATGTCTCTCCTTCCCTAGAATCAGTTCAATGAATTCTGTGAGCTTGTCACAGGGATAAAATGAATCTTGCAGAGTCATTGCAACCTGAGAAATTTGAATAGGTCTCGATGACTTGTTCTATTATAAAACCATTTCTACTGAACTCTGATTCATATCTTGGTATTCTGTCATGAAAATTGTTCCCTGCTAAGTTAGTAAGATGGAGAACTTCAAAACCTTGAAGCTCATAATGCAAAATTAACTAAAAGGTTCCAGAAAAGCTATGGCGTCAATGGTGTGCTCTGGACCTTCAGAGGACTGTGTTGACTTATACTGATTGAGCTCTGCTCTCTTGATCTTATCTGTTTGGCTATGAAAAGTATACGTATATAGATGAGGAAGACTTTGATCTTGGAGGCATGAAAAGAAAGTGATAATTTGAACAACACTATGGGGAATCCCGTCAGGTCCCTTGGGAGATAGCAATGGCAGATTCCCATCACTAAAAGGAGGCAGTGACTGTATGTAACTGAAAACTCCTGTGGCCAGGAAAATATGTCAAAAAAGCAGAGAGAAAGTTAGGAGATAAAGGGGGATCATGAGACCGGGAAGTGTAGAAGGAGAGTCAGCTGATGTATGGGAGCCAGAGATCATAGGACACCAAAGACTGAGGAAGATACGTAGCTGTGAGAGAATATGCAAATAAGCACATGAAATACTTTACATTTAAAATTGAAATAGTTTGTTGTTTGTGAAAGATGGATTACACAAGCGCAAGAACCCTGGAAGTGAGAGGAATTGGGGTTGTACAATATGGGCGAGGCTGGGCAGGTTCTCTGGAGGGTGAGCTGATGGAAACAATAATGAGGAACCAGACTGATGCTTTGACTAACTCACATAGGGAAAAGGAAGATTCCTTTATTGGGCTGTTTGACCAGTTTACAAACAAGTGAGAGAACACACTTCTAAAAAGAAAATTTCCATGTTTATGATATTGAATTAGAAGTTCATCCAGAGACTATTGCATTAAAAACAAAACAAACAAAAAAATGTATAAAACTGTGCCTCAGGTGGAGAAACAATGCAGCAGTGAAGGATGCTAGCTGTGCTTGCACAGCATCCTAGTTTGATTCCCAGGATCTATGTCATGCAGCTTACTACCACCTGCAACTCCAGCCCCAGGGGGATACACACACACACACACACACACACACACACACACACACACACACACAC
>LOJH01043100.1:0-14061 GCA_001685095.1 Ellobius talpinus
AATAAAACAAATGGCTTATATTCATTCATGAGAGTCCTCAGTTGGGTGGTACCATGGGGTTTCCTTGTCCTTTGTTCTACGCCAAGTGAACTTTGTTATATATATAAAGCTTTTACAGGTCTTTTCTTTTAGAATCCTCGTTTATTATGTGCAAATTCATCAGCCTTAGAGCTACTGCTTCTGTGATGTAGTAAGAGGGAGGCTTACTGTGGTTTTTCAAGCTTTGGGACCACTTTGTAGAAGATTTTTCAGGAATCCAGATCTGCCAGGAACCAGGAATCTGGGTGTGTGCAGATATTCACATTGGCCTGGATGGTCATGGAACAGTCCGGAATTCCACATACCTGACCCACCCTAAACTCAGTATTTTGGTTAGGTGTGTTCTGTGCCACCTCATCACTAACCCTGTGGTTTTCAAATGCCTCCTCCCTGCTCCTGTTCCACCAGGTTCCTCTTTCCCCAGAGGGGTCTACTGCTTGGGGCCAAAACAAATATTGAGAGTTGGAATAGAACAAGACTTTTCCAAGGGAGGGGCGGCCTGGTGCCTTTCCCTCTACAGTCTGCATTCTCTCTCCTCTTTCATGTTAGCTGCACACCCCAGCTGGAATAAGGGTATCTCCCCCAGCTTCTAACTGTGAAGAGTCTCAAGTTTCTTTAGATTGGCAGCAAAAAAGAGACACTGCAGCACTGAAAAATAGTGTGTCCTTTCATCTGTCTCAGACCACAAAGATACAGAGAAATCAGTCCTTCAGTGTGTTCCACCGTCTCAAATGTGAGCCTTTCCACTTTGCAGCAAGATGCAAGAAAAAATGAACAACAAGACTCCAACCAGGACATGGTTAACCATGTTCTCTGATTTCCTTAATCAAATTTATTGGCTTCAGGGCTACGGAGATAGCTTAGTAAAGTGGCTGTCGGGCAAGAGCAAAGATGTGATCTTTATGTCTAGAATTCAAGCCATATATGGATTGCACACTTAGAATTCCAGCACTGGGAAATCAGAAACATTCCTGAGGGCTCATCAGTCTTACCTACTACGTGAGTTCAAGGCCAGTAAGAGACCTTGTGTCAAAACTTAAAAATGTAGACTGTTCTTGAAGAACAACATCTGAGGTTGCCCTCTGGCATTCAACATGTGTGCATATACATGCATGCACACACTCACACATTTATACACACACACACATGCATCTTGTGACCAGAGGTATAACTCAATGACAGGCCATGGGTTTAGCATGCATGAAACCTTGGGTTCAATCCATGAAACCAAACTAGTTTATTAAGTAGCTATTACACAATTTCCAACTTGTATTAGTTATCTCTGTTAGAGATAACTAATTCTTCCCTCGAGAACATCAGTGGCCCATATCTGACACTACTAAGGTGGTGAATGGGAAGTAATCCAAAACAGCCTCCCAACTGTGATCTAGATTACATGAGATGATATCTTTAGATGCCTGGCACACAGTCAGCATGCAACAGATGGACTCTGGCTTATAAACACAGCTCATGAAGCTTTCTCAGACCACCTGCGGTGGTTTGAAAGAAAATGCCCCCCAAAGGGAGTGGCACTATTAGGAAGTGTGGGCTTCTTGGAGGAAGTATATCACTGTGGATGTGGGCTTTGAGGTCTCCTTTGCTCAAGCTACATTCAGTGTGGTACACAGTTCACTTCCTGTTGTTTGTGGTTCAAGATGTAGAATTCTCAGCTCCTTCTCCAGCACCAGGTCTCCCTGCACACTGCATGACTGTGTGCCATGATTCCTGCCAGGATGATAATGGACTAAACCTCTGAAAATGTAAGCTCTTCCCAATTAAATGTTTTCCTTTATAAGAATTGCTGTTGTCCTTGTCTTTTCACAGTAGTAGAAACCCTAAGACACCACCCATGGCTGACAAGCTCTTTCTTCTGTCCAAACCCTGTGACTCTCATTCAGCACCTGTAACGAGTAAAAGTTCAATGAGATGCTTTGTCTTTCCCAGTGTCCAGAAAAGTGCTGTGTCACAGGAAAGACTAAAAACAACAACTGTCTAATTGATCCTGGATGTTCTCTGCCCACAACACCGGGTGTTCTCAATTCTCTGCTCCACATGGTCCCCCTCTCTCTCCATAACTGACCGCAGTGGGTTAGCATCTTAGTAACCAACAGATATGAGTGGATATTTACACCTGCAGCAGGTAAGGAGAGCATGGCTACCATTTCCAAAGTAATGTCCTCCTCAAACCAAGGTCCTATGGGAATTTTATTTAGGAGGCCCTATATACTCATATAGGAAAGTATTTTAGGAAGGGTTGCATTCCTGAGTGTGGTCGGTTTACAGTCATGGTTTAAGACAGGACTTAAAGCATGTGTCATGTGCTCAGAAGGGTATCTGTTGTAGGAGGCCGCTTGTTTGTTTCCTAGCTGCCCAGACTCCCAAAATAATCACACAAAAACCATATTATTTGCAATACTGTTTGGCCAATAGCTTAGGCGTATTTCTGGCTGACTAATATCCTAAATTAACCCATCTCTATTCATCTCGTGTATTGCCATGAGGTTGTGGCTTACTGGGTAACATTCTGGCATCTGTCTCAGGCAGGGCTACATGGCTTCTCTTGACTCCACCTTCCTTCTCCCAGCATTCAGTTTAGTTTTCCCTGCCTACCTCTGTTCTGCCCTGCTATAGGCTCAAAGCAGTTTCTTTATTCATTAATCAATAAAAGCAACAAAAGGACTTCCTACATCAGGTATCCATCAAGATCATGTATGGGGGTATGTGTATGAAAGATTAAAATAGAAGACAAGAATGCTTCTGGGAATGGTCAGCTTGTATTACATAAACAGTGGGCAGGAATGCCCCTGGGTGTACAGCTTTCACCAGAGTTTTAGCTGACAAAAAAAAGAAAGAAAAAATAATGAGCACTTTAAAGGTGTATTAATGCAGGGATCTGTCTTCACTGAGTGGTAGCATCTCTTTTTGCCAAAGCAAGGTAAGACAGACAACCCTTCAATACAGAATGATAGAATCCCCTTGAACAACTTCCCCTCCCCCACCTTCCACAGCCACCTTTGCACACAGGAATTCAAGTGTTTTGTCATTTGAGGAGACTGGCCATGGTGAGCTGTCATGGGTGAGAGTTGAGGGACTTTCTAATCCCTCTACTGTCAGAGAGAGGTCTTGTTAGGAAAATGAACTAAGCTTGGATCTCAGTGGCAAGGGAACCTTGAGGAGGGCAATGAGATCATGTCTGCTGAGCCTCCCCCCACAACTCCTTGGAAAAAGATCCTTCCATCACTTCTTAGAAAAGACTGAGCCCTCCAGTCATTTCTGCTCACACCATCTCAGCCTTCCTGTCTGGCTACAGACACCACCAGCAGCCTGCCTCATCCTGCCAAATTTCCATTTACTTGGCCTCTGGTCTTTTCATGCTGTTAGGTTTCTCCCCTCAGGACCAGATGCAGGTCTGAGCACATGAGCAGAGAGTTTTAAAATGTGTGGTCCCCACCAATCATTTAATCCTTCAGATAACCGTAATAAAGGGTATCTGGGGAACCGAGGCTGCACGGTTAGTTTTGCTTTTCTATCTTTATTCATTCCCTCCATCTGTCTGGATGTAGGGATCTGAGGAAGGAAAAGACAGTGGGTTTCTTCGTAGGAAATGTGCTATTGGGGAGTATAGTAACTCAGGCTTTCTGGCCTACAGCTATGTGTAATTTCCATTTAATGGTTTCTCATGGCACTCAGGTGGCTGTGGATGGGGACCCCTGGGGCTTCTTAAACAACTCTACCCCAGACACCATGGGACTGGGCTCTAATTCCACCTTTCATGTTGATTTTTCTTGATGATAGATGATAGATAAATCCCTTTTCAACTCTAGTTTCTGTTCTGTCACCTGGGAGATAGCCATACCTGTCTGGGAATGGGAAGGTACTTGAGGAGGTTCTCGAGCCTAAGCAGCCACTGGAGAAGGAGGATGAGGATGGGTGTGTAAATTGTAGGAACAACAAAGGGTTACAGGAGTTGCAGTAAAATGGAAAAGCCAGCTACTGGACATAGGGCCAGGAAACACTGGCTTCCCCATGTTAGATAGCAGCAGAAGGGCCAGAAAAGATGGAGATAGTCAAGTATACAGGGGCAGATAGGCAGGGCCTTCAATACTGTGCGAAGACTTTGGCATTTCCATTCAGAACCAAGAGTTCTAAGCAAGATGTTAAATCAAAGGCAGAAAGAACCAACGAGGCATGGTGGTACCCACCTTTAGTCCCAGCTCTCTGGAGCAGAGCTATGTGAATCTCTGTGAGTTCACGGCCAACTTGGTCTATGTGGTAAGTTCCAGGTCAGCCAGGACTTCATAGTGAGATTCTGTCTCAAAAACACCCAGTGAATGATGTTTTGGAGACATCATGCAAATAGGTGACGCTCAAAACAGTCAAGCAAGTGCTTCCATCAAAGTGCAGAAATTACATGTCTGTGGAATGGTCAACTCTAAGCGGGACATTTGTAGGACATCTTTCCATCAAGGAAGAGGGGAAGGCAGACCCAGTTGAGCAGGACTAAAGTAAAACAATGTCTTCTAGACATGACAGAGTCGTTGTACACTCATGAAGTCACAACAGTATTGGTTGCCGGTATAAGACCCACAAGGTCAAGCCAATCAACATCCTAGCGTGGAAGAGAGCGGGTGCCTCAGCCCCTACCCTTAGCTGAGCAGCTTTTGACAGGTGGTGGCTACAAAGGGAGGAAGAGTACCTTTTAATTCAGTATATAAACCTGGTAAGTTAAGCATGACCCAGTGGATGGGCCCCACACCCATGCACATGTGAGCAGAATTAATTAGGCTCAGTGGATTATTTAAAAGCTAAATTGGAGAGGGATATGGGAAGTGAATTGGGAGGAGTTGGAGGAAGGAATGGGAGGGGAATGTGATCAAAATACATTGCTAACTGTATGAAATTCTCCAGAAAAAAAATCAGAATAGTACATTTAAAAATTTAAAAAAAATGCCTGAGGCCATGTAAGAGCAAAGATCCTTGCCCTGCACCCAGACAGCTCAGGCTGCTCACTGTCACTCTCTACATGTATTTCATGAGCTATTGCTCAGTGCAGTAGACAGCATCAGGACAGGGCTCAGGGTTCTCCTTTAAAGACGAAGCCAGTGAGCTCCAAAAGGAGGCAGTGGCCTTGGTTGATTGCCTGCCTCGTGGGAGATGGAATGGCACCATGATTAAGGTGTGGATTCTGGTATCTAGTGCCCTGGTGGGGATCCTAAGTGTCCGACTAAAGCAGTATGTACTCAGTGTGCATTTCTTGACTTCTCTGGAACTCTCTTCCCTTAGTACTAATCGAGAGGTCACAAAAATATCTAGCCCATAGAGATGTTCTTAGAACTCAACATGCTAATCCACGAAAAAGACTTAGAACCACCCTTTGCACATTACAGGTCTCCACTAAAATTAGTAAAGATGCTCATTGTCTTTTCCTCTAATAAATAATAATAGCTTTAAAAGAATTTGAAGGGTTGGCCTGGCAACATAGCTCAGTCAGCAAAATGCTTGCTACACAACCGTGAGGACCCATGTCTGATCCCCAGAACCCACATAAAAAAAGGCAAGAGTAGTAGCATAGAATGTGCGATCCCCCAGTCCTGCAGTGGTGGAGACATAGCATCCTTGGGATTTGCTGGCCAACAATCTTTTCTGACCCCCAAACCCCAAGTTGCAGTGTGAGAGCATCTCAGGAAACAAACAAACAAACAAACAAAAGAACAAGATGGACAGCTCCCAAGGAACAGGACCTATGGTTGACCTCTGGCTTCCACACTGGCATACCCATGCATTCACATGAACATATGTGCACACGCATGCTCATGAACACACACACAAGAAATCTGGGGCAAAAAAAATACAACTACCCCCAAGTTCTTGGTGAGTAAATAGAAAGTCAGAGAGTTAAATAAGTTGGCCAGGGTCTATCTCCCTGTACTGAAAAGCTCTGGTAACCTATGTTTCAGCACAAGCTTGTCAAGAAAGAGGACTGTTTTACACTGACCCAGCTCATGTCCAACAAGGACAGGCGATAGGAAAGCCATGTGTTTGAGTCCTTGCTAGTGCTCTCCCAGTCCAGTCCCTCAGACAGGCAGTGTAAGGAGCAAGATCCCAAGGCCCTGGCCTTGAAGGCCAAGCCTTGGCTGGTTCCATGAAGCCACAAGCTTGTGCATTTTCTCTATAATTTGTGGGAGGTATCAGCATTTCCTCTTTGGAGAAAGGGCAGCCGGCCCTCCAGGGCTGAGCCAGGCATGGTAATCAGTAACAGCTGCAGTATCCGTTGGCCAAGGGTCAAGGCTCCAGCCCTGTGCTTTTCCCTGTGATTCTGCAGCCTGGCTGATCCGCAGCTCAGAGCTACCACTAGAGCACCATGCACAGAGCCCCATTCTGTCTTGGGCCAGCTGTTTGTATTAGCCCACCTGTCAATCTACAGAGAGAGACTAGAATAACATAGGTCTCCATTCAATGTTGAGAGGACGGATTTGCGAGTCAATGAATGAACAAATCTTTCTACCTCGTTCTTGCTAAAACACAGTCTCAGGGGTACTATTGCTCAACCTAACGGAATTGTCAGCACTGTGTTAAGAAGGGAGTCAATCGGTTTTCATCCCGGAGTCTCACGTGTCAGAGTCGCAGACCATTCTCCGACACCCACGGCCGCCACCACCAGACCATTTCTCCTGCAAAAAGGGCTCATGTCCACTTCCCATGGCACAGCCAGTGGCCATGCACTTGAGCAGGCAAAACAGGAGGGAAACACCGTCTCCAAGCCCAGTACAGCCCCCCTCCCCCGGCTGTGGCTGGACAGGATGCAGAGGCAAGTGGAGAGAATTCTATGCAGACAGAAGGGAATAAGCCAGGACTTGCATGTCCCAGAGCCTTGGCCCGTCTCTCCCTGGGGCCTATGAGAATAGGGCTAAACTAACCAAACAGGCCAGGAGAGCTTCTGCAAAGAGTTAACACTGGAAAACCACCAGAAGGCCATCTCAAGAGAGGCTGTGGTTGCCTGAAGACCAAGGAAATGGGGGGGAAGGAAGCAGTAGACATGAGAAGGCCGCCTCACAGTCAAAGCAGTGCAGAGGCTGTCCGCCCTGTTCTCCCAGGTGACAGCTTTCTCTCCTGTCCAGCTGGCTCTGAGTGGGAAGCCCTGTCTGAATGCAACGTTTTCAACCCTGATCTGCGGGACCATCCCCTCTTGCTGTGCCCTCTGCCTTCATGTCCTCCCAAAACTGACCCTTTCTTCAAGGCTGGGGACGACCCCCACTGAAGCAGAAGCCACAGCCCATGCATCTGCGCCTTGTCACGTAATAGCTTGAAGTGGTTTGGAAGTGAATCTGTTTCTGGGTTTGTTTTGAGGCCAAAATGCATGTTTTTACTTACTCTGCCCCTTTCCTTTTTCCATAAACTTGTTATGACTGGTTCTGGAGACTGTATGGAGAAAACAGAATTCACAAGCTCTGGGGAAAGTGGTCAGTGTTCCCCCTGAGGAGGGCCCAGCCTGAAGGATAATGTATTAGGTACTTTTCTGATTGCTGTGACAAGAACCCCCACAAAAGCAACTTACTGAAGAGAAAGGTTTATTTGGTTCCTAGGTCAAGGGTTCAATTCCTAGCAGCTGGGTAGGCATGGTAGCAGGAATATGATATGACTGGTCACATTACATCCACAATCAGGAAGCAGAGAGAGACGGGGATCCCAGTGGCCCACGGGATAGTGCTGCCTACATTTGGAGTAGATCTTCCCACTGCAGTTAACCCAGGCTTAGAAACTCTCTCACAGGCAAGACCAAAAGTGTGTCTTCTAGGTGATGTTAATTAAGTTGTTCTCAAACTGTGGGTTGCGACCCACTCAGACACATATCAGACATTTACATTATAATTCATGGCAGTAGGAAAATTACAGTTATAAAGTAGAAACAAAAACAATTTCATAATTGAGGTCACCACACCATGCTAAACTATGTTAAAAGGTCGTAGCATTAAAGAGGATGAGAAGCACTTCTCTAGGTCCTGTCAAGCTGACAGTATTGACCAGCACAAAAGGCCTTGGATAAAGAGAATGAGCGGCCATAAGGAACCACATAGTCTTAGGAGCAAAGGCAGGAAAGTGGGAGGAGCCACCTAGAAAGTGCTTCATGGCTGGTATTGACTGGAGAGTCTGATCATGCGTGAGGGACCATCTAAAAGCCTTGCTTTGTGCTCTGTACTGTGCTAACCTCAGACTGCGTTTCACACACTACGAGTCCTTCGCTTATCACTTGCTTGGAAGCACATAAAGACAGAATTAGGTTGCAGTCTACAGAGCTGACCAGAAGCAAAGCAATGAGTGTCCTGGGTCAACCCTGCATTTGGTGGCACGCTATTAGCCCTGCACTTAGGGCTGACAGCAAGAGCATATGGATTGTGTGCACAGAGATGGCTGTGGGGAGCTAGGGAATTTGTCACTAGCAGCATTCCACCAGAGTCCTGGAACAGCAGCAGCACACCACCCCAGACTAAACAGAACATGGGGAAACGCTGCTTCCAAAGAATTGTTATTTTTACATCCTCTTTTTTCAGAACTGTATACAATATACCAAGATCTGAATTCCAATCAAAAGAAGGGGTCAAAAGGGAACAGAGGGCAGGGAAGCCACCACAAGTGAAAAGGATTCCTTCCTTCCTTCCTCCCATTGGCAGGGTGTTCTTTCACCTCGGTGGCTGTGCCTTAAAAGAATGCAGGTTTTAGGACCCCCATCCTAGACTGACATATTCCAGAAGCGGGGATGATCGAGGACTGTGTGTCTCCTGTCAAAAGTTCCCATGATTCTCTGCACCACTGCTCAGAGTCTGGGACCAGAGAGATATTCAGATGCTTAAACGCAAAACAATCAACAGCATTATAAAAACACTCAAAAGTGGCTAGAGAAATGTCACAGGCAATCATACAAAAGTGTTAGGGCTTCCTGTCATCATTACCCAACCTAAGAGTGCCCAATGTAATAGTTGTGGGAGGAGGGTCCAAACAGGAGGTTTTCTGTAGTGCTTCACCCCATGGATGGGTTGATGCTAGTTATTAAAGGGCCAATCATAAAAAACCTATAGATAGATAGATAGATAGATAGATAGATAGATAGATAGATAGTTGTATTTTAAATTTGATTTTATTATTTTGTGTATATGGATGTTTTACCTACAAGCCTGTCTGTGTACCATGTGCATGTAGAGCCCTTGGAAGCCAGAAGAAAGTATTACAAACTCTGGGACTGGAGGTTGTAAGCCCCTATGTGGATGCTGGAAATTGAGCCCAGGCCCTCTGCAAGTGCTCTGAGCATCACTGAGACATTTTTAAAAGCACTTTTAAAAAAAAATGAAAGCTGTTGGTCTAAGTTACAAACTTGCTCATCAGCAGGGGAAGGGTGGAGGTGCCCAAACAAAGCCACCTAGAGTTATTATATTATTGGCTTGTAAGGTTGTTGCGAGGAATGAGTAGAATGTGTCTCTGGAGCTCTGTTCTGCTCTGAATATTTTTTCTCTACCAAAATTCAGTCGCATTCCCACCGCTATTTCCAACCCCTTCAACTTAACCTCTGGGGTAAAATTTCTGGTCTATAACTGATGTCATCTCCAACCACCATCCTCCAAAACAGACTCCAAAGGAAGGCTTTCCTCAGCTCACAAACCAGGAGTGCACTTCCCTCCTATTCCCAAGGAAATACCCTGGGACTGGATGATGGCTCCCTGATAGGACAGGACTAGCCGTAGACAAAAGTAGGAATTAAGATGGCAAGTGACTTACCTGAGGTCACACAGGCAAGGAAAAAGCCAAACCAACAGGTGTCAGAAGCTGGAGGTGCTACGAAACAGAAGCTCAATCCTGGCATATTTCCTACAGAACTGAAATGTGGAAATGGAGGCTCGGCAGTTAAGAGAACATGCTGCTCTTTCAGAGGACCTGAGTTAGGGTTCCAGCACTCATATCAGACAACTCACAACCACCTGTAACTTCAGCTCCTGGGAATCCGATGCTTCTGTCCTCCGCTTGTGCCTGCACTCACATGCTCATGCCTACACACAGACACACACATATAAGTTGTGCATACAAAAGATAAGCTTTTTTTTTTAATCTGGCCATATTAACACACATGTATGATTCCAACACTGGAAAGGCAGAGACAGAAAGATTCCTGGGTCTCACTGGCCAGACAGCCTATCCCAATTGGAGAACTTCAGAATCCTTGAGAGATGCTGTATCAAAAACTAAGTTAGAAGAGCTGGAGAGATGGCTCGGAGGTTAAGAGCACTTACTCCTCTTCAGAGAACCTAGCTTCAATTCCCATTGCCCACACAGCAGCTCACAACCTCTGTAACTCCAGTTCCAGGGGATCTAATGCCACTTCTGACCTCCTCAGGCTTCTGCACATACATGGTGCGCATATATACACACAAACACACACATATACATAAAATTAAATTAAAACCATAAAGAGTGATCGAGGAATGACACTTGAGGCTAACCTTTTTTTGCCTCTGCATGTGTTCACACGTGCATGTGCATGCACACACACACATACACAGACACACACATACATGCACACACTGAATTAGCCAAAGTGTGAAAGAGTTCCATTACATGGGATGAATAAGTCAAAGTGCTAGCACACAGCCTGGCAACTCTAGCTGACAATCCTGCATTGTGCACTTAAAGTTGTCTGACTTTGCCTGAACGGTCCCCACTACACACAGAAATCATACCAGACACAGTAACTACTTTGGCTGTGGTGATCATTTCACAATAGACACAATATCACAATATCACATTGTTCTCCTTAAACTTACCTAGTTTAAGCTGTAAGGGATTACAGCTCTACAAAGCTGGGGAGAAAACTCAAAATTTAAATTTCAATTAAAAAAAGATTAAACAAAAAACTAAGGACAGAAAGTTTCCTTAGGAATGAGTCTTGTCCAAACCCTGAGCATTACAAGTAAATAGTTCGAGGACCATGGAAGAAACACTCCCCCAAAGAGATTAACTCAGTTGTGACGTGTGAGGTATCAGTCCAGCTTCAACTCCTAGGACTGAATTGCATTCAGTGGCCCCAGAGTCACAGAGGTTACTAAATATTGGGGAGCAGCGAGCAGTCTTCTCAATGACACCCTATCAGACCCAAGCCTCTGCAGCGTGGAGACCGCAGCTACCCTTCCCCATCAGTTAACACAGACAGGCGGGAATCTCTTGACAGCACCAGGCTGGTGCTTTGGTGCCCCCATGTGGCCGAACGTCAGAACAGAAAACTGGCTACAAATTAGCCTGAACTTCAGAGCATGGCCAAAGCCATTAAGAAAATCTGTGCATATTGACAACTCAACGCTACAAATTTGTGCTTAACTCCTGGCTGACAATATTTTAGGATGATTCCTTGGCTCACCCATACCACACCCAACTCTGTCCCTTTTCCAGATGTACGACTTTTGGGTTGATTTTGTGACCCATTTAGTTTAGTCATCTTGTGACTATTATATTGGGACTGTCTACTGGAACCTGGTGGAATCACTATCAGGTACATAATTAAAGGCAATGACTCCCAATTCCCTGAATCTATCATTGGGAAATGTTCAACACCTCCTTTCTCATGTCTGGCTACGGATGGGTACAATTCTTTCACAAACCCAGCACAATCACATGTGGTTGTTGAGAGACACAGTTATGAGCCCTCTGTTTTCTTTTTTCTTATCATTTCTTTGGTAGACGCTGAACCATGAGGGGCCATGGGAGGAAACCTGCACAGGCAGCAAGAAGGCAGCTGAAGATCTGCAGAAGAAACAAGGGATTGAGGTGGCCAGATTCTGTTCTAAATGTTGCTCTCTCTGTTTCTAGCTTTGCTGACCCTGGGTTGAGATGGGAAGATATTAACCTTTATGACCCTGTTCTACAGTTATGCTAGGCTCATAAGGGCCAGGGCTCTCTGCCAGACAACCTTGTTACCCTGGGTTTCCACCAACTCAAAACAGTTTCTTATTCACCCCTCAACTCCATAATGTGGCTAAAATTTAGAGGCTTCAAATACTGCTGAAACCTTTACCCATTGACCCCAAAAAACCCTCTCTCTGTGTAGGAGTCTTTGGACCCCTTGGCATCTCCACAGGGCCCCACCAGCCACCCATATCAAAGCTAGATCTATCTGGAGGATGAGAGCAAAGGGCTGCTGAGATGCTGGGGGCCCTTTGCTGTGTGGAGAGCATGTGCAGGATCCGGGAAAGGCAGAGGTCTGGTGGGAATAAGCAGGTTCCCTCCCACATGGCAAGAGGTAGCCAAGGACCCAGAGGACCACTGTTCTGCTGTTCTCCTCCCTTAGCAAAGACACTAGAGCGCATTCTCTGAGCCACGCCATGGATAGGATTCAGGGATGATGGTACCCAGAACCTGGCTCCTATCCTCGAAGCACTTAGTGTTTGAATACATATTAAGGCTCATTGGGAAATTGTTAGAATCAAGTATAATTGTGACTATTGTCAAACTCAAGACCAGGTGTATGGGTCCAGTTACAAGCTGTGTCCATGGAGACCCAGAAAGGGAATCATTCTTCAGTGCGGCGGAATATTCCTTCTATTCACTGTGAAAATGTGTTGCTCGCATCGTTAATAAGAAGCTGATTGGCCAATAGCTAGACAGGGTTTTCAGGGCAGAGAGAATTCTGGGAAGAGGCAGATGCAGAAAAACCAACATGGAAAGTTCACAGATGAGGTAAACTTGCCTCGGAACAGCACATAGATGAACAGAAATGGGTTAATTTAAGTTGTAAGAGCTGGGTGAAGACAAGCCGAAGTTACCGGTCAAGCATCCATAATTAATAACAAGGCTCTGAACGGTTATTTGGGAGCAGCTGCCAAGACACAGAAACTCCACCTACACTTCAGGGATCCTCGAAGGAGATGCACCAGGGTTGTCAATCAGCTGAGCCATGAAAAAGGAAAGGGATTGCCCTATCACTAAGAAGATTTTTGTGCCCACTGAAAACCTTTCAGGGTGAGATGCGGGCTAGGGGGTCTGTTGTTCTCTGATGCCTATATACCTCTTGCTTCTGTCAGTTTCTTTGTGTCACTGCAACCAGGTATATAACAAGACACGCCATGGAAGGAAGAGTTATTTCGGCTCACAGTCTGAGGAGATCAAGCCATAGTAGCAGAGAAGGCATGGTGCAGGAATTTGAGGTCGTAAGTCAAGAAGCAAGAAAAGATGAAGGCTGATGCTCAGCTCAGTTTCTACTCTGACTCAGTCTGGGACCCCAGTCTATGGACTGGTGCCACCTACACCTACAGAAACACCCCAGGAGGGTGTTTCTCCTGGTCACTCTACATCCACTCAAGTTGGCAATCAAAATTACCCCCCTCACTATGTTCGCATGGCTATCTAAGAATAGTGCTCAGATTACATCAGCATTTGCAAATATTAGCATTTACGAAATTTACAAATTAGAGCCTCAATATCCAGACCCTACATTTAAACCCACTCTTTTCAGGACTTCTGGCTTCTCAGCTTCATCTATTAAAAGTACCATAAACTGAACATAAACATTTGTTTTCTTGCAGTTCTGAGAGCTAGGAGTCCCAAAATCAAGGGCCTAGTGGAAGTCCAGTGAAGCCTCTTCCTGCCTGTGTATGACTGTCTTCTTGCTGTGTCCTCACATAGATCTGGCACTAAGGAACAGATCTCTGGTGTGACTCCCTCTTCTTGTATGGAGTAGCCCTATCAGACTAGAGTCCACTGTTGGGCCTGCATTTAACCTCAGTCTTCTCCTTCAAGGTTTCTCCTACAATATCTGAGAAGGAAGTGCTTCCGAGTACGAGTTTTGGAGAGAGACAAAGTTCAATCCACACCAGGCCTGCCAAGCAAGGGATCACAAAAACATGCAGAGCTGGGACAGGCGTGATGGTGCCCAAACCCAGCACTTGGGAGGTTAAGATAGAAGGATCTCAAGTTCAAGGTCAGCCTGGGCTACATAGTAAGACCCTATCTCAAATAATAATAATAATAATAATAATAATAATAATA
>LOJH01043101.1:0-11765 GCA_001685095.1 Ellobius talpinus
ACAGGGCAGGGAACCCTGACTGCTCTTTGGACTGGAAAGGGAGGAGGAAGGGGAGTGGGGGGAGGGAGAGGGAATTGGGAGGAGGCGAGGAGGTGGAAATTTTTAATAATAATTAAAAAAAATTACCCCTGGTAAGCTCCTGGGCTAGACAGTTCAAACATCTTCACATTAGGTTTTTCTGGTCCATTTAGGAAGGAGAGCACGCTAAGTAAGTAATGGTCGTCGCATTGATGTTAAGATTAGCCTGAAGTCCAGTGTGCTGTCCATTACAGAATAGAGTCCTGAGATTGTACTTTTTTCTTTTTTAAATACATTTTTTGTTCGCATACAAAATAATAGGTTTCATTATGACATTTCATCATATGTATCATTAGATTTTGCTCATATTCTCCCCCATCTTCCGCCCCTCTTCTCACTGAGGCAAAGGTGGAGACAAGTGAGAGAAGAACATGAGAACTGCAGTGTTCTAGAAATAATCTTACCCCGTGACGCCAGGGTGAGACACTTGATGGAAGACCATGAGAAAAGGCAGCTCTTCTTTAAAACCCTACTGTTTCATCTTTCATTGCCTTTGGGGCTCAAGAAACACACACATGCACACACACATGCACATGTACACAAATGCACACACAGATAAGATTTATCTACATGTGTTGTTGGGGTATGTGTTAGCTTGTGTGGAGGGGTCAGAACACAACTTTCAGGAGTGAGTTCCCACAGCTGTTGAGTAAGGTTGAGTCCCTCTTCTTCCACTGCTGCTTAGCTTACGACGAGTCTCCTGTCTCCACGCCCACCCCCGTGTCAGGGCAGACGTACTGAGCTCACACATGTGTACTGTGACATCCAGTTTTTCCTGTGGGTTCTGGGGACTGAACCCGAGCCATCAGACTTCCACAGCTAGTGCTTACACCTGTGGTGCCATTTCCTCAGCCAAGAGCCATATTTTAAGCCTAGCAAATATTTAGACAATACCAATCTACACACCCCCATCTGTACATATTTTATATGTATAACTATGTATAAAACCAGGCTTCAAGCTGCTGGCCTTATTTTTTCTCATCTGAAAAATGACTGAGATTCAGTTTGAACAAGGATGATAGCATAAAAACCTTCCTGGTCCCCACATAGAACTCAGAAAGAAAAAAAAAGAGTGTGGTCAAGCTAACTTGTGTTTGGTGGCTGTGGCGACCCTGGTGAGAGGATCTAGCCTTTGTCTTAAAGGGGGTTAAAAGTGAGGTAGTTGCATAAGCTGTGTTGTTAAAAATATTTTTTGGAATATTCTAAACCTCTCCACCCCATTACTGCTTCCCTCTTTCTGTTGTATTTTCCAGTCAGATGAACGGTGGGGAAAACCCAGAGCGCTGCTGGTACAGCGTGGATCGGGAGAAATTTTGCTGCAGTTTCTCCATGACTGTAAATTCTCAGTGTGTCTTTGTTGGCATAATGGGTAGGGGTGGCGTGAGAGTAGGGGATTCAGATAGCACCATGTGTGTATGCCTGTAAACACACACATATACACACACCCCTCAGTGCATGCTTGGGAAGTGGGTCTCTACATACATTGTGAGTTTATCCTGAGGCTGGAAAGCATGAAGAGTTATGAACACTAAGACTGCATCTTAGTGCACCGAGGAGCGCAAGAAATTCGGTCCAGCCTCCTTGTTGACTTTCATCTAGACTTTTACTCTTTAGGAAAGCATGGGGGCAGAATATAGCCAGGGGATGGGGAGAAACAGCATGGTGATTTTAGCTGTTTACTTAACTTTTAAAGTTTTATTCAGGAATTGTGCACCGCCTTTGATCTTTGCTTGTTGCTTCTCCTGATACTTTCTTTTCTTCCCCATTATCTACAGAAACCCCTAATCTCTCAACAGACAGCCACAACATCTGGGACCCTTCAGACTTAGACCCCAGCTTCCTCTGTCCTGCCTAGCATCTTCCTTGGACTCTCCTCACTCACTGCTCTATGGACAGAGAAGCTTCTGTATTGTTACTCTCGGAGTCGACTCTCCCTCTGCCCTTGGTCTCGCACCATGCACCCTCTGGAGCTGACAGGTCAGCGATGCCCTGCATCCCGGGTTTTCTAGTCATATCAGCTGCTGTCTGGGACTGGATGACGTCAGTCCCCACGCACAACTGCTTTCCTCACTTTGCTCTTAAGGAGGAGATCGTGAGCCAAGGGACCTCTCATTGGCTGTGAAAGTAGTGCTTTCTCTCCATGGTTACTGTCTCCAGCTTGCTTTTCATGGTTGCCTTACTAAATTCTTGATAGTTAAGACAGTCTTGCAGAAATCATTATTAATAAAAAGCATCGGAGACCATTATTTTAGTCTAGTTCCTGCACTAGTCTTTAGCCAACCAGATCTAACCAGAATGGCGTCACTTGTATAACATGACATATAATCAAATTGAACTTAAAGACAAATTAGGCCTCCAAAAAGATTGGGACTCAGAGTAACCAATCCAGAACAGGCCCACTCAACCCAAGTTTCTCCCACACCAACTTCTTTGACATCACCAGTGTAATGACCTCATTTCACTCTGGTTCATTCTATAGTGAATGTTAAGGAGCGCGTTACCTTGTCCAGAAAGATCCACTGTCTTCTGATGTCCAGTCTTGCCGTCAAAGAGTTCCATCACGTATTTCCCTTTGTCATTTGGAGTGGGCTCATTGATCTGCAGCCAGATCTGCTCCCCAGTGACCCCACTCTTAACTCTGTCTGTGTACTTAATGCCAGTCCCACTGTTAAGATGAAGGAAAGTGTCATTACTGTTTTCTCTGTTTCTTACAAAGTGATATGCCATAAGCCTTTATCGGCTTTCAGAAAACATGAGACCTGCTTATGCCGTTCTGCTTCAGGGTAATTATGGGCGCTGAAGCCAGGGACTTGGATTCTAAGGACCTGGGAATGATAGCCTGAACATCTACTTAACTCACCGCTGTAGCCTGGATCCCAGTGCAGATTTCAAGACCAATACTTTTCAGTGGCACTAATTATCTTTGGTTTTGCGTGGGTTTATTTCTAGGATAAGGGAATATTTAAAGGTGAAAGGCCAAACTACATACTATTTTGCTGCATATTTAACACACATGCTCTGTGGCCAAACTGGATAGGTAACCACAATGGTGGGGACTATCTGTGCATGACATCTATTGATATATTGCTCCAAAGCTACTTAAAGCACATAAACGTACACTTGGTTGTGGAGTCAAAAGTGACTTCACAGCCAAGTGGCTGTCAGAGCAATGAGGCATGGGCTCTGGTCCTGTGTGAGAGCAAAGGGGAAGAGCCCTTGCCATTGTCATCTGACTGTAGAAACACTACTGCTCTAGACAAAACAAGCGCATGGCAGGGTGGCGTTCTCAAACTGTTGAAAGTTACTTCATAGAGATTGTGTGAGACTGTGCAGTACAGGGCCAGTGAATGGTGGAGGGGGTAAAGGGGTTTGTTGCCAAGTCTGGCAACTGCAGTGAACCCCTAAAGCTCACAAGGTGGAAGGAAAGAACTGACTCCTACAAACCGTCCTATGACCTCCACATGTGCTGTGGCGTGTGCACATGTACACACACAAAATAAAAGCAGTATATAAAATTACTATATATATGCATATACAGTTACAATTATATGTGGAGAAAATAGAAGAAAGTTCTTTAAATTTGCATAAATGGGCTAACAAAACTATTGATGATATCATATTATAAACCTTTCTATTTTCTAATATCTATAAATGTATTTTCCAGAAATGCATGTACAAAGTTTATACCTTAAGTAGAATTTCAAGATGAACTTAAAATTTTTTTTCACTAAAAAATTTTGGCTTTCATAAATACTTAGTATTTTTCTTTCAACACTACAGGCTATGTATGAGGGTATTTATTAAAATATCTGAAAATATATTAGCAATTCAAATGCCATAAGACTAGAGTAAAGAAACACATTTGTACCCTGAAGGTTTTAGCCTGAATGACAGCATTTCTTTGAGTCAGACAGGAAGAAAGTTCTCTGCTTTGCATGAGTTATTTGGTTTCTGGCTGGCTCGCACAATGGTGCTTTCTATATGTTAAGTACTTCAGACAGAATGAATTCTATTGTTCCTTTTTTATTTGAGAAAGTGATATTCATAGAATTAAATGACTTGCTAAGGAAGATAAACACAGAGTCAAGGCTCTCACCCTCTTTAATGTGTGTTTTTTCAGTTTGCCTCAGACTTACAGAAAACAATACTGCAGTTCTCAATGCCTGAGCCGTGTACAGACAAATAAATATCAGAGAAGTTCATGTTGACGAAACCAAAACAGCAGGAAGTTCCTGCCTTGCTACTCTAACAGCAAGTTCCTTAAAATATTTTTTTAATGTTCCCATTTTAAAAAAATTAAAAAAGATTTATTTTTTAATTATGTGCATATGTGTCGGGGAGACTATATCCACATGAGTGTAGTAGGTGCGCACAGAGGCCAGAGGTGTCAGATCTGCAGCTGGAGTTAGAGGTGGTTGTGAACACTTGACACGTTGCTGGGAATTCAGCTTGGGTCCTCTGGAAGGTAAGTATGTACTCTTCACACTGAGATCTCTCTCCAGCCCTTGAATAAATGATTCTTTTACAAAGGACATAACTTAAAAATACTATGTTTATCTATTTCATTATTACTGTGTGTGTGTGTGTGTGCACGTGTGCGCATGTGTACATGCCACAGTGCATGTGTGGAGAACAATTTGTTAAATTCAGTTCTTTCCTTCCACCTAGGTCCTGGGGGTGGAACTCAAGTCCAGGCGCCTTTACCCACTGAGCAATCTCACAGCTCTAAGACACAGTGTTTTGATTGATGATCCGGCTAATTTTACTCCCCTCATTCTCCAGACTGATATATTATAATGTCCTAGATGTCACAGAGGAATTTCCTAGGATTTTGGTCTATTTTAAATTTTAATTACTTCCCTGCAACATTTCCTGAAAAAAGAGAACAAAGGGCCCAAAACCCAAGCATTCCACAATGGCATTTTGCTTCTTCTTACTTTTAGAATTCAGAAAATCCCTAAGAGCACAATAAAATACCATCTCTGATTACCTGTTCAACTTACTTTTTTTTTCTCCTTTTTTCCTACTTTCTTCTTTGTAGTTCTGAGGGTTGAACTCAGGGCCTAATGCATGCTAGGCAAGTGTTTTATAACTGAGCTATACCACTAGCCTTAGGCTCTTTTTAAAAATAATATTTAAGTGATATATGTCTCCTCCTCTCATTCTAAACTTTCCATGCAATCTGGAGGTGTGTGTGTGTGTGTGTGTGTGTGTGTGTGTGTGTTACAATGACCTAGCTTATCTCTAGAGTCAGAATGACCGGGCATAGCCCTCAGCTCAATTAGCTGTGTGCGCACACTTGAGTCACCTCCCCCAGCTTGAGCTTCCTCTCCCCTGAGGTGAAAATACCTATTGCACAGAGCTGGGTCCATGAAAAAATCCACCTGTCCACTGGCTTGGAGCAATGCCCAGCCGACTACTAGTGCCCAGTGAAGCTATAATACAAACAGACATTGTTATCTGTATCCTCAAGGGATGCTACAGGACTTCTGTTAACAGTTTGGAATGAATGTCTAAACCAAAATTGATCTGGAGGAGGCTGCATCCCTAAAGATTGTCTATACTGTGCCTCTTTTTTGTTTCTGCCAAATATGTCTCAAGGATGCCCAGAGGTTGAGTATACTGTCAGAATTAGATTGATAAGTCTGTTTTGGTTCAGAAACCCATGGAATTCCAGGTGAATTTGAATGTATTTCCTCTACAATTCCACAAAGGCAGCGTAGGATTAAGACAGACGTCAGACTCAATCCAGTTCAAACATAGGTCCCCAAAACCTGAGGGTGGGCAAACAAGATGCAAGATGCTAACGTCTAGTTATGCCAGCTGCTGTAACCAACAATGATAAGCCGGGGCTCTTCTCAGGATGAGACTTCTATGGGAAATGGCTATGAACACAGATTATAGGAAACTTGGGAATCTCCTAGTGCACACTGCTTCGGTTTTGTTTCAGATCACATGGGTTGAGCGTACAGATATAGAGAGGGCTGCAAGCAGAGCTCTGGGTGGCTGGCAGACCAGAGGTAGCTTATACATAGCTGTCTCAGGCGGTGGATACATTACAGAGATGTCTATGAATGATGATATTTCTATCACAAGAAGGACATACTGTAGCCATTACTGGTACCTCACTATGCATGGGTTGAGGGAAAGACCTAACCTGAAGTAAGGGAGGGGTTCTGTCTTGTGCTCCTCACTATGAACCTTCTTACTTGAAAGGGGTGAGATTTTTGTTTTCATTCCTCCCCTGGCCAGTGGGGGAAAATGTCTACATAGCAAGTCAGTTTTCATTTACTTACTTGTGGGACCAGTTAACTTTCAAATCGTCCAGGTAGTAAGTGACAAAGGAATACAACCGGATACCCTCTGCTGTGCTCTGAATTTTCAGGTCTGTAGCAGACAAAGCTGAGGAAGAAAACAGCACAGTTCAAGCAGCTGTAAGCTCACCCTGAAAGGAACTTACTGAAGCATTTGTTATGGGGAGAAAATGGGAACTTACCTATCTTCCTGCACACTTCAGTCATCAGTTCTTGGAAGGCTGCAGACAGAGGGTCACAGGCAAAACTTTAGCATGAGCAGCATATAAGGTCTAATTTCAAGCTGTTAGCTCTCGGAAACTCCCTGTCTGGTGAAAGCCATTTGACAGGAGGTAAATTTGTTGACCTACTGATAATTAGTGGGTTTTGGTGAAATAACGTAATTTTCATAAGGTTTTAAAAAGATTTCTGCTTGTTTTGACTTGTTTTCCTTGAACTGTTTGTAACTAATGTTATAGGAACATTCTAGAAAAGGCCACACTGAGCTTTCCAGGAAGTCTGTTGGCTTTAGAACACTCTTCTCAAGTCTGGGGACGCCTTAGTTTGAATTACAGGAGTTTGGTTATCTGTGACATCAACTCCTAATGAATTTGCTGTCTAGGTTGCTTGGACGTCCTCTGCCCAATAATACCACAGCCCCCACCTCTTCTGAGAGCTAGATGGTGAACGCTAAGGCTTCTGTGGCTTGACTTCAATCCTGCCGTACTGAGAAAGAGAAATGGAGGTTTGGGGTGGGGTTGTAAGTAGCTTCCAATTATCATGATATGGTTGCCCTTAGTCTCTGAAAAATGGAAGCTGCTGCTTTGCTCTGCTAATAACTGCAAGGCTTCAAATTTCATACATAAATCTTTCTTAGCACCCTTAACAATGAACCATTTTTTAGTATGTTCCTCACAGAAGGTTTTGATCTGAGAACATTTTTGTTCAGCTGTGAGAAAAATGATGATTTAAATTGGAAACAGCCTTCTAGAGTTCTATGGGCTATACATTTATCTAAGGATCAAAAGTATACTTTTGATTTCTAGGAAGTCTAAAAGGGAAAATATTTTTGAAAAAGAACAGTAGGTTGCTCTGCTGGAATTTCAATTAAACCAAAATCACTGGGCACAAGTCAGCATGACTTCTGTGGCCAGCCCAGCTCCAGTTGTAATTCTGGTAGCTGTGGAGCCCATAAGACAGACCCCAGCAGCTGGTAGTCACCTTCATCCACAAGTCTCAGTCTGCTCTTATCTTTTCCTCGGTCATCTTTCAGGATAACTTCATAAAATCCAGCATCTTTCTTGGAAAACTGAGGAGAGAATGAACATTATAGTTGATCACAGTTCATATTTGGTTGCTGCAGTTGTGTGTATGTGTGTTTCTGTGTGTGCATATATGCATGTGTGTGAGTGTATGTTCATGTGTGTATGAGTGTATACTGTGTGACAATGGTCTTTTATCCTGTCACTTGTATTATTTTTAATAAAACGCTGATTGGCCAGTAGCCAGGCTGGAAGTAGAGGTGGGGCAACAAGAACAGGAGAATTCTGGGAAGAGGAAAGCTCAGTCTGCAGTTGTCACCCAGATGTAGAAGACACATGTGAGAATGCCTCACTGATGAAAGGTACTAAGCCACGTGGCTAACACAGAAAAGAATTATGTAAGAATTAATTAATAATAGGCCAACCTGTTTATGACTAATGTAGACTTCTGTGTATTTCTTTGGGACTGAACAACTGTGGGACCTGGGGGGACAGAAACCTCTGTTAACATGTGGGTATGCATGGATGTGTATAGAACATGCATGTGTGAAGAGGCCACAGATCAACCTTGGGTATTGCTCTTCAGAAGCCATCTGCCATGTTTGTTTGTGTCTAACAGTTTATTTTATGTGTATGAGTGTTCTGACTGTACATATGTCTCTACACCATATGTGTGTTGTGACTGGGACGGTGACCCAGATCTCTAAAGAAATCAGTCCCAAACTATTTTAGTTGAGGAAGGATTACAAGAAAGTTAATAGAAGAGGGCATTGGATCCCCTAGGACTGGGGTTACAGATGAGTGTGAGCTGGAAATCAAATCCAGGTCCTCTAGAAGAGCAACCATTTCTATTAACCGCTGAGCCGTAGCTCCAGCTCCGACCCTGCACCTGGAGCTTACTAGCACCTGGAGCTCTCCAATTCGGCTAGACCAGCTGGCCACAAAGCCCTGGGATCCATCCGTCTCTGTATCTCCACCACTGGGATTGTAAGTATGCTCCTCTAGCAGTTAGATGTAAGCTGTGGTGAGTCCTTCGGGCATGGAACAACTGATGAATCTAGTTTCTGTTGAGGCAGCTCTCACGTCTGTAGCCACCCACCTCTGTGATGAGCAGGGTACAAATGCCATCCTTAAAGTCATGCTTCTCATCCACTGATATCTCCCGTTCATCTTTGTACCACACGATGTGAGTCTCCTTTTTAATATTTGCCACCTGTAGGAAGAATCATAATTGCCCTCCTTGAAATAAGGAAATAAATGTTATTCCTATGATGGTAAGTATTTAATGCATTGGGGTATTATATTAGAAAGAACACTGAACCAGAGTCAGAAGACACAGATTGGTAAAGAAAACAGTCCCAAGCTATTGTAGTCGAGAAAGGGTTACAATAAGGTGAACACCAGTGACTAAACCTATCAAGAGGATCTCTATTTCCAGCGGTAAAAGTTGTCTTAACATGGTATTTCCATGACAAATGCAGTAATGCTGCACTGGTTTGGACTAGAATGGAAACTGTCCCATTGCCAGACTCACTCTCAAAGCAGTGGGGAGATTAGTGATCAGGCCAGCCTGTGCAAATAGTACATTGCTTCAAAAACAGCTTAAAATTGATGCCAAGGAAAAGTGCCATGTACCCATTAAATCAAGGGATATCAAAGAAGTGCAGTACTCTCCAACGTTAAAACAAAGTCATTGGCCCAGCGTGGCATGGTGGTAAGTATAACAGTCCCAGTGACATCAGAGGATTGCATGAGCCCAGGGGTTTGAAAGCAGCCTGGCTAACATGTGAAACCCTGCTTCCAGTCCAGAGTTCTTAGGTAGACATGAAAAGAAAGGATGCCATATATTAATATAAACATTTAAATAAAAATAAAAATCCCCAAACTAAAGAAAGACAATTCCTACAGCATTAAAATAGTCTTCCAGCGGAATAACAGGATGAATAAGTTCCAATATATATCTGAAAATTTATAAAATTGATAAAGGGAGATTATAAATACATGTAAAAAAGAAGTAAGGTTTAATAACTTAATTACTTAGCAATTTTGAAAAGATGTATTAGATCCTAACCCATACATCATAATATAAATCTCAGATGGACAAAACCATTGCATATTCTTAGAGGGATCCTGAGCTTTTTCTGCAACACTTGAATTATTTTTCACAAAGAAGAATATATCCATGTATTTTTTGAAAATTAAAATTGTATGAAACAGTAAAGACTTCATGAACATCAACCCCCCCAAAGATCACACTGGAGAGCTGGTAAGAGGATATATGACTACATATGACAAACATGGAGAAATGTTTACTTGTGTGGTTTAAGTGAGGATGGTCCCCATGGGCTCAGATATTTGAATACTTTGTATCTAATTGGTAGAGCTGTTTGGGAAGGATTAGGTGGAGGTGTGTCACTTGGGGGTGGGCATTGAGGTTTAAAAAGACTCCATGCCATTCCACAAATCATAAAAACTCAGAGACAGATATTGGGGCTCAACCTGAAGATCAGAAAAGCAGAGCAGCCAAGTCACTAGAGAGACCTTTACCTCTACCAAATCTTCAGACTTTAGGGCAGGATCCTGTCTCCATGAATCCTCAGACTCCACACTCCACTGAGTTTCTGTCTCTTCCTCTTTATATTCCTCTCTCCGCCTAGCCATATTGCTCATATCTAAACCTCTCTAGTACTAGGATTAAAGGCGTGTGATCCCAAGACTGGGATCACTCTTGTGTATTCTTTGTATGTCTTTTAGACAGATTCAATCTTGTGTAGCCAAGGGTGGCCTAGAACTCACAGAGATCCATCTGCCTCTGTCTCCCAAGTCCTGGGATTAAAGGTGTGTGCTACCACTCCCTGGCCTGTATGGCTGATTAGTATGGCTGCTTTGCCCTCTGATCTTCAGGCAGTTTATTAAAACACAAATAACATACCACTTTATATTCCTAATGTGCTCTCTGCTGTTTGCTCTCAGTTTGACATGTGTGCTCTCAGCTGTTCCTGTCACCATCCATTGCTCTGCCATCACACACTCTAACCCTCAGGAACCATAAGCTCAATTAAACATTTTCTTTGATAAGATGCCTTGGTCATGGTGCTATATCACAGCAACCAAAAAGTAATTATATGTTCATTATAAACAAAAGTATTCATGTTTTCCTACCCTGAAAGAATTTCAGCTATATTGTGGATGTAGCTCAGAGGTAGAGTACAAGGCCCTGCAAAACATATACACACACACACACCCTGAAAAAGTTCATCTAGTAAGTGAACATAAGAAGCAGTACTGTTTAAACAATAGTGAAGTCAGTACACAAAAGGTTATTAACTGGTTTTTAAATTACAGAAATCTATTGTGTTACTAGGTAACACTGATAAAGATAACCAACTTGAAAATCGGCATCTGGACTGGAAAAAATTAGAAACGCTCTGGATTTGCTGAGCATACCAATCTTTTTTATTGTTTTTATTGTGCTATACATTTTTCTCTGCACCCTTCCCTTCCTCTCCCATCCCCTTCTATTCTCTCCAGTGATCTCCACACTCCCAATTTACAGGAGATCTTGTCTTTTTCTCCTTCCTAGGCAGATCCATGTATGTTTGTTGTCTAGGTTCTCTAGGGTTGTGGACTGTAGGCTAATTTTTCTTTGCTTTGTGAGTGAGTACATATTATATTTATCTTTCTGGGTCTGGGTTACCTCAGCCAATATGTTTTATATATATATATATATATATATCCATCCGTTTGCACGCAAATTTCAAGGTGTCTTTTTTTTAACTGCTGAATAGTACTCCACTGTGTAAATGTACCACATTTTCTTTATCCATTCTTCGGTTGATGGGCATTTAAGTTGTTTCCAGGTTCTGGTAATTACAAATAATGCTGCTATGAACATAGTTGAGCACATGTCCTTTGGTATGATTGAGCATCCTTTGAATATATGCCCAAAAGTGGTATTGCTGGGTTTTGAGGTAGATTGTTTCCTAACTTTCTGAGAAATCGCCATGCTGATTTCCAAAGCAGCTGTTCAAGTTTGCACTCCTACCAGCAATGGAGGAGTGTTTCCCTTACCACATACCCTCTCCAGCATAAGCTGTCATCAGTGTTTTTGATCTTGGTCATTCTGACAGGT
>LOJH01043102.1:0-14060 GCA_001685095.1 Ellobius talpinus
GGCAAAAAATGAAATTAGCCTAAATGTCCACTGATAGGGATCAATCTTGAAATAGATCACATGATGTCCATTCCATAAAACTTCGTGTAATTAATAAGAACTTTTCAGGGATACTTGCACTAAATGGGAATTTGTATACACACGTAAACATACCTGTTCAAAATGTATTTTAATTTACGGCTTAGAAAATGAAGCCAGAAGATCCCCATTTCTGTCGAGGCTGTGTAACCTTGCGCATCTCTTGTGTGTTTAATTCCTAAGCCTCCAGCTTACAAATATTTCAGGAAAACCCTTAGGGAGTTTTATAGCCAAGCTTTTACAGACTTGAAGTATACAATCAATACTTTAAGGTGAAAATTTTTAGAGGCAATGCTCATTACTAGAAACTAAAATTGTTGCTTATGTGGAGTGGAAAGTAGAATAGAGGTGAGTTATGGTTACATGAGGTCAAAGGATCTGAAGGGCCAGGCAGCAACATACAGTTAATAGAACTAAAATAGTTCTGATATCCTACAGCTAAAATAGTTCTGATATCCTACAGCACTGCAGAGCAGTAGTAGCTACAATTAATTATGGATTTCAAAGTAGATACAGGAGGAGCATTTGTTACCTTCTAACACTGGAAATGATTGAAAGCATAGGAATATGGATATCCTCATCTGATCAGTATGTGTTGTGTGGAAGTTTGATGACTAATCTCAGATGCCAACCTGACTGCATCGGAAGTAAGCTACGAGACATGTCTTTGAATAGAGTGGTGAGATTTTCCTGAACAGGCTAATTGAAGTAGGAAAACCCACCCTAAAGGTGGCTGACACCTTTTGCCAGCAGCCTAGTCAGAAGAAGATTCAAATGAAAAACATTTGCTTTTTACCTATTTGCATCTGAGTCTCACTGGCTAGTTCACCCACTCTACTGCTGCTGCTGCAGCTGCTACCACTTTTGCCATCCTTTTTTGGCATCAGAACTGGTTTCTTCAGCCTTACAGCCAGGATTGAGCACTAGAACTATCCAGAAACCCTTCAGCACTAACAGAACTGCTGAGGCATCAAGCCTTTCCAGTGTGAAAGCATCCATGTTTGGACTTCTCAGACTGTATTGTGCAAGCTAAGTTAATAAATCATATTTTACTATATATTTATTCTTTTGATTGTGTTCATCTAGAGTGCCTCAATCCCTGAATTGAATAATTATGTACTTCAGAAATGAGTATGTGCTATATCCATTGAACTATTAAAAATTATCACAACAAAGAGCTACCTCCATTTTCAGTCTAAGTGCTGAATTTGGCTATTGGCCAAATTACGTTCTCAGGACTATATGTTACCTATAAATTGCTCTCTGGGAATAAGAGTGTCACAGGCATCATTAATTTGGATGATTTCATAGGAGAGCGTGATGACTCCTTAATTCTAATATCATCGGCATACACTATGCAGTGCCTATGTAGTTAATTTCAATGTGTTATTAAAATGTGGATTAGCTTGGTATACACATGTTGACTGTGGTTGAAATGCATGATTATTCCATATTACATAAAAATCAAACACTCTAGTAGGTGCAATTCAAGTAGTTATTCGCTAATTATTTTTAATCTTATCAGAGTTTAAAAATATTCACTGGCACTTGAAGACAAGTACAATAGTAATGAGCATTTAAGTTAAGTGTAGATGGGTCTGGCCAGGTGGATATCAGCACTGTGAAGCCGAGTATCCAGAGCTAGCACCTGTATGATTAACACAGGGGAATACAGTACAAAAACTGGCTTACTCTCTCTGTGTCATTTAGCTGGGGGATTCAATATCAAGGGCTGGCTCGGGAAGAAAGCCAATTAGAAAGTCCCAAGGCATTTGCATGCGATTCTTTTGAAAAATGGAGGGAGCTGCTAGCATTCATCCAGCCCATCAGTGAGCCCTTTAAACCCCATATTTAGACTGGTCCTGAGCCTGACTGCTTCCTGACCTGCATAGCTGATATGCTTAAGGCTGCTCCAACTTGACCACTAGTGCTGGACCAATTTCACTGATGTGCTAACAGGTCTCTTGCTTCCACCTTGCTCTTGTAGTTCATTTTGATCTTATCAAAAGTCATTCTTTAAAGTATGTTGCTTCTCAAAACACCTGAATGATGGTCCATTCTTCAAGGCCCTCCAGAACCCATGCAATGGCCAGCAAGCCACTTTTCGCTCTTACCTATTGCCTTCCTCTTTCTCCACCCCACTCCAGCCACGCCTTCAGTTGTGCTGTAGACCCACCAAGAATCCCGACCCTCCCTGACCCTGTCTGCAGTGCTTTCCCGACGTGCCATGATTTGCTCACTGTCAGCATTTCATGTCGTCTCAGCACAGAGGACAGCATTTCCCTTTTCCTCGTTCTTTGCTGGTTTCACCCTGTTTCATGTTTTCTCTATAAAACTTCACCATCTGACAAGCTTTCATTTGATTCATTACTTTAAGTGCCAAGAGACTTAGGACCTTTACTTAGCAAAGGCCTCTATAAAAGATTTATTAGGCAACTTTTGCAGTCAGATACTAATTGTTCTGTGAATGGAAAGGAGCAGAATGGGGCTGATAGGGACAGTCCTCACAGGCAGAAAGGACTGCACAACATAGGAAGCAACTTCGCTTTTTGGAGAAGCAGAGACAAGGTGACTTTGGAGGATGTGCACAACTTACACAGCACTTTCCAGGGCTCAAAGTTGGCCATTAGGGAGGGAGTTTTCTGGTCCATTCAAGGTGGAGTTCTTTATGCCCCAACTGTGTGGTGTTTTCAGCAAATAGGGACTTAGCATCTAGTTTTGGTATGCAACCAAGAACAATGGCAATGGCCTGAATTGTTCTGCGGGCTCTGGGGCATCCTTGACTAATAACTCATGAGGCATCAACTCATGCATGGCACTGAGATTTGGTTGAATAACCCATATTTTCGAAAAAAAGCATTGTTTATTCATGCTGGATGCCTTTGCTCAAATGATTTGATTTTTTAAAATTACTTTGATTAGCTCATGAAGTAGTGGGACTTAACAAGGCTTCTTTATATTTTCTTAGTTTGGTTAATTCACCTGCTATCTTGCTTGTCCCCTCCCTTGCCTCTCATATTCACACATAAACCCTTGCTCCTAGAAGTCACACTTCCTCATTCATTCATTACACATGTGTCTTTCTATGACCTTTCATTCTATTTTTCTTTCATGGATTACAAGATGATAGGTTTCCATGTAGCTTCTGCATGCATACTTCAGTTATCTTAACTGTACCCTTTCTCCTCTCTTCCACTTCCTCATAATCCCACTTTCTGTTCCCAGTATTCCTCCTCACTACTTTCACGACCTACCAGGAAAGACATGCTCAGTGGTACACTACTGGTAAGACTGTTTATGGGGGTGAACGACTGATCTCTTGATTGGATTTGAGGCTTGCTCCCCAGGAAAGTAATTCATGCCTGATATTGTAGACACACTCAAACTCCAAGGCTAGAGCCATGGATCCTAGGAGAAAGCCTCTTGATACTAATTTGTCATGTTGTCAAAATGTTTATATCCACAGATTTGTGCTGCTCTCAACTTTGATTGGGAAAGCTTCCTATTGCAGAGGGTAGTCGTTAATGCAGAGATTCGTTACTGCTAAATAAGGGAATAGGAGACTATGAGTGCTCAGCCATTGAGAGAACGTTTATGTCAATTCCCCTCCCACCCATGACTTACAAAACAACACAGAAGAGGGGGGCAAAAGAATGTGAGAGTTGGAAGATGGGAGGAATGCTGGGATAGGCTGGCCTCTGGATATGAAAGGACTGACACATTCATAAATTTATGGCAGCTGTGGAGACTCACACAAGACCTCCACAAGGTCAAGAACATTTTAAAATTCCAGAAAGGAGTAGGAAGGGTCTGTTTATACCCAGCCCCTAAGTGAGGAGTTAGTGGCGATTGATGGCTGCTGAGGCAGGGAGAGTCACTTTTCTTAGTGACAGGGCAGCCCTTGGTTGGTTTCCCATTGGTTGTTTACTCACCCATATGCATCTGGGCAGTACTAACTGAGTTTACTAGATTATAATAATAAAAGGACATGATTTGGGAAGGAGTCAAGAGATATATTTGGGGAGTATGTGGTGGGGAAACTGGGAGGAGAAGGTGATGAATGAATATGAGAAAGATAGATTGTATATATGTATGAGGTTTGAAAAGTTCTTTCTCATCCTATCTCTAGTACCTCTTGGCTATGGAGCACATGAAGCTTAAATTTCTATAACTTGTAACAATGCCAGGATTCGGTAATCCATTATTTTAGATCAAATACAGAATATACAGAAGTGGCAGGAGGACATCTGAAGTTGAGTCCTTGAGACTTTTCACTGTGTTCTGTGGGGAGTTGTAATTCTCCCTGCTTGGGCCAAAGCATATTCTGATCATTAGCATTCTGCTCCTCACAGTGGGAAGAAGTATTGCGGTAAGTTTCATTCACCAGATTTCCCATAGACCTTTATGAACAAGCTCTCTAAGCCCTTAGTAGCTGTTCTCCCAACTTTTCTAAAGGATGCAGAAACCAGATAAGTCAGATCTGCAGCGACAATGGAGATCGTGTAAAGGACCTGCAGGATCAATGTTGTTAGACCCTAGATTCTCCCAGAATAACCTTTCTATCACTCTCCATTCAAGCCATCACGCAACTGTATGCTTAAAGGATGACTTTAATGCCTTTTATAGAATTGTAAGTCCTTTACTCTTCTTTGTGAACAGCATTTTAGTCAAAATGGACTTGAGCCCTGATTGCTTGGTGAGAAATAGGTCAGGGCGCGTCATGTTTAACATTCTTCGTCTTCCCCTTTGGGATAGAATCTGCCTTCGGACTATTTTTCACAGAGAATAAGGATTAGGGCCTCTTTATCAATGTTGTCCATTTCCCCACGCCGTATACTTTATTATCACTGTGAGAGGTGCTTCTCACAAGCTGAGTTGTAGAGCTGTTAAAAAAAATCAAGTTCCCCAAAGCCAGGGAAAATTGAAATGTCACTCTTTACAAGGAGTTTTAGGAGGGAGACTAAACATTTACCTCACTCACTACAGACCATCCATTCTATGGCCTAGTTTAGAAACTTTCAAAATCAATTTTACATCTTTGCTTTATAGCTTTCATATCCTCTCAGCATCATCTGTTTCTATTATGAAATTGTGTTGGCCAAGCAACCAGGCTGAGGTGGGGTTGGGTGGAGGGACTGCCATGGGTGTGTTGTGTGGACACTGCCCAGGTGCTGCTTACAGCATCTCACGTGGGCTGGCTGCTGGCCTCAGCTTAGCCCATAGCATTAAGCCTGCCTGCTGTTTGGCAGACATATCCCTTTGTGCTCTCTGCTCTAATAACCCTCCTCAAGGCCAAATTAGATTTATATGGGAGGGGAAGTCAGCTAGAGGCTTCAGAATGACTATGCTAATTAGAAACCAAAATATAAACAGCAACTCCACATGGATGCATTAAACAAGCCTATTCTCCATAGCAAATCAAATTAAGAGAAATCCCATTATCTTGCTCAAGGTTTCTGCATTTTTTACCCCCTGGCCACCTGTTTTAGTGCTGAAGTAAAATGAACACACAGATATGTTTTCCTTAAAGGTGGGGTTCTAAACTGTGGCTCCCCTCCCCACTCCAAATTATAGTATTACCAAGATATTATTGACAATTAAACCAAACTGATTTTTAAAATCCAGGGTTTGTTTAAATGACCTTCTAAAGCTCATCGTGCTGACTCTAGAATAAACCAGTTTCCACAAAGTGTTCTGAACGCCTCTCAGAAAAGCTTCATGGATTCTGTAAGTGCGCATGTTTTCAAATACCTGCAACAAAAAGTGAGGGAAGTGCGAGTCTCACCCACTGTGGTAGTTTGAATGTGATTGGCCCCATCATCTCAGGGAGTGGCACTATTAGGAGGTGTGGCTTTGTTGGAGTGGGTGTGGCCTTGTTAGAAGAAGTCTGTCACTGTGGGGGCGGGCTTTGAGGTTTCCTATGCTCAGGATACCACCCAGTGTCTCAATCGACTTCTTGTTGCCCGCAAGATGTCGGACTCTCAGCCACTACTCCAGCACCACATCTGCCTGTATGCTGCCATGCTCCTTGCCGTGATGATAATGGACTGATAAAACTATAAGCGAGCCCCCTTATTCATTAAATGTTTTCCTTACAAGAGTTGCTCTGATCATGGTGCCTCTTCATAGCAATAGAAACCTTAAGATGCCCATCCATCTTTAACTTTGTATCTCTAGCTTTGTGCAGGTAGCCAGGGGCATGTGAGACAGAAGCAGACTGTCTGCTTTTTAAAAATTAGTCTATATGAGTGTCTGGGAAATTTCAGAATCTCAACATTGGAGCTGATGAAGCAGCTAGAATGAGATGTCTCTTTTGTAGCTCACAGTATCTTTGCAGATAACAGAGAGAAGGGCTGCAGTGCAGATTTTCTCAGAGGTTTGACAAAGAGGACAGGTTTCCCACAGTCATACTAGACTGCTCCCTAGTTGCCAGACTCCTCGACTTCTGCATAAAGCAAACTTAAGGGGCAGGTGTTCCAAGTCTGTGTGGAGTGGAGACTGAGAGCCCTGCTCCCCCAACTTCTTGTAAGAAGAGCAATCTTTTAACTCACAGAGTTCTACGTTAACACTGTGTGCTTGGTGCACAGATGGCCATCACAAGCTAATTGACCGTCAGAAGGGATTATGTGGTAGGAAGCCAAGCTCCAAGTGATTGGGCATGTGTGGGCTTTAGGGCAATGAGAACAACCATCATGCTCGCTCTCTCGGTTGAGCCCTTGTGGGAACAAACACCAGTGCAACACTTTTCTGCTTGATCATGAATGCAGCATATTACGGTCCCATTAGCTTCATTTCTTTGGGTATGGATCCTTAATTCGTTTTCTTTCCCCTAGAAACAAAGTTGCATCCTGTATTTGTAAACAAAGAGTAAACCAGAAAGGAAGACTTGGAAAGAACATGGAGGGTAAGCACTCTGGCAGCTAGCAAGCACCCTGGCCATCCGGGCTAAGTAGGGAGGGGCATTTCTTGTTTCCACACCACATGCATTCCATCCTTCTGTGTTTACTGCCATGACTCTTATTTGAGCTCATCTCTCTTAAGTAAATGTTAAGTTTTCTCAGTCTAGAGAGAGTCAAGAGGAAGGAGTGAGGGAAGGGAATTAGATTACAAGATGGCTTGCCTTACTGGCGGAAAATGAAAGTTCTCAGGACTCATCTGTCTACCTTCATGTGCATCAGGATCATAGCTCCAGTCTTCTTGCTTCCTCTTTTATCTTTTTTTTTAATTCCACTCTCCTTGACAAATTTGATTTGTTCCTCAGAGGCCTCTGTTGGACTAAGACTTGACTTTGATGTCAACCTTATTTTTTTGAATGCCCAAACCAGTTGTAGCAAGAACCCTAATGATACCTTGGGGAGAGTTCCAGCACCTTTGATACCGGATGACCTTAGATGTTTAATCAGACCAGTTAGTTCTACCTTCTCCTCAGGCAGTAATTGATCATCCAGGCTTGTCTTCAGTGAGACACTAGCTTATATTGGTTTTGCAAGAATCCTTCCTCCCTCCATGTCCTATCTCACTAATTTCCTCTCCTTCTATCCTTCCTCCAACCTGCTCTTACCTGTAAATCCCTGTTGCCTTTAATATATTTGAATCTGAGCCCCACTCCTTCCCCCAATTGCACGTCAGCACATGTTGAGAAGGCCCTGAGTAAAGTCTTACTGTTTTCACAATGAAGGTATGCTATCTTCTGATAAACAAAAAGTAGCTGACTGAATGAAATTTCTTATAAACATCTTAGACAAAGACCAACTGATGAATATAGTTATTATCTCCTAATTCATTATTATCTACATAAGTATGAGGCTTCTAAAAGAATCTCATAAAGAATAATGCCTTTTTCTCTAGATATCACTGTTTCCAAAATTAAAATTAAAATCATTAGCAAGGATATGAAATCACCTCTAGGCATTCCCCTTTATACCAAGACTCTTTACCCATGCACCTTTTATCTTACCTTTAGTTTAAGGTTAAGCATATAATCAGGACTATATGTGATCCTATGTTGTCCAATATGAGACATTTATTAGTCATGGGAAAATCAAGGTGTATTGGTATTTAGAGAATGTAAAGCTTTACTGTAAGATTTATATCCAAGTTGAATGAGAAGAATGAACTTTATAGAAGGATTTGTGTCAAGAAAGAAAGTAATATTTTTAAATTGTTCTTTAACTTTCCAATGGTAGAGACAGTAATGTCCTTAGCATGCTGGGCACAGAGCCATTGAATAAAGGCTTGGCAGTGCACTGTAGATGTTTCTTCTTTCAATTTTATCAGTTTGCAAAATTCATGAGGTTAATAAGTATTAAAATTCTCATTACTATACCATCTCTGATAGGGAGGTAGCTTGAGGGTGTAATAAACGGCTCCTTTCGCTGAAACGCCATCAAAAAACAAGACCACACTTATCTTACATTTTAAAAACTCTGTCTCCCTGCATACAAGTTAATGTAATGAAAAATATCACATATGAGGCTTCTGAAAGCTCACAATTCAAATGCTGGAGCTCTTTGACTTTACATATCAAGTTATAGCAGGTGGCTATTAGATTGTGAAAGAGATTCACTGTCAGCAAACCACAATTGATCTAGTGGTAGATATACCAGGCAATTACATCAAATAACCACATTTGTCTATCTCTCTCTCTCCCCCTTTTAAAACATTTAATGTCTTTCAAGTGCAGTGATAGTTCCAAGTGATTGCAGAGAGTAACTGTTACCCCTCCTGTCTCTATGGTCTATAAATCAATGATAGTTTATCATAGCTCCATCTTAATCCAGGGAGAATTCACCTGCACAGTTTCACCCGAGCCCTCTTCCTATGCCTTTCTTTCAGAACCGTCAGTTCACCAGGAAACGGTGTCAGTCTCAGCTAGCTGTCAACCACAAGATTTTCCTCCTCCAATGTCATTTTGTGTTAATAAATAAGTTAAGACAACTCATTATTAGAGATTTATTTATGCACACTTAACTGTGTAACAGGATAGACTAGGGGAAATCAGGCAAAAATATTCAGAGAATTTGTATAAGGTGAGGTACTTGTTTATCAGCCTTATATAGAGGGGGTGAGGTCCAGAGGACACAACGCTTCCTAGTTATAACCTTTTGCTTCTAAGGATCTACCCCTCTCTGAGTAGGCAGGGCTCCATCTGCAAGCTGAGAGTTAGACTATGACCCCAGTTAATGAATGGTAGCTTTTCTAAACCAGCCATGGACCTATTTCCTCAGATTAATGTAAGTGCGCAGAGGAAGATGGAGGCTGTGCCTCAGTTTCAGCAAATAAGCTGGGGAGAAATGCTAGCCTTCTCCTTAGAGAGTTTCTCAGCAGAGGAACCGTAGTCATTTCCCACCCCATTTCTTCTGCCTGGAATGCAAACAAGCTACCAGGAAGCCACATACTTTCACAAATTGAGAGCCTGTGGGGAAAATCCAACATATTAAAGAGACATAAGTAAGAAGCCAGGGATCATCAATGGTGAGCTCACCTCTACAGTTCGTATATGAGAAAAATAAATCTCTTCTCATAAAGCATTCTTGACTCGATTCTCTTGAAGTAGAAAGCCCTCCTGGGTAATGAGGTAGCTAACAGGTAGCATTCTCAGGCTGGGTTTTGTTCTTCATGGCCAGAACAGTATTTTTTTATAACTTGAATCTCAAGCTTTTCGCCATAGTTGGGTGCCAGGCTGTGCTGCATCCAAAACATCCACATTGTCAGACCCTCAGAAGGTCTTCGCTCATGAGCTGCTGTGATTCTATTATATAATGGCTATATATACATCACAAAAAGGAGAAAGCAATTCTCCAAAGGAGCTTCCCAGGATTCTGTGATTGAAGGGAGGGTAAGCCTGTGCTTCCCAGGTTTGCAGTGATGTCGCACAGGGCTACGCTGCTTCCCCTCTCGC
Organism: Ellobius talpinus; assembly: GCA_001685095.1. Classification (NCBI taxonomy): domain Eukaryota; kingdom Metazoa; phylum Chordata; class Mammalia; order Rodentia; family Cricetidae; genus Ellobius; species Ellobius talpinus. Next base: position 9,980 of record LOJH01043102.1, read on the forward strand.
CACCTACATCATATACCATGTTCTTCCTTCGTTTTCACCCACTTAAAATGTGTCTAATCACCTTTCCAAAGAATGACAGGCAAGAAATACATGAATCACAACAAATGTGTAAACATGAAACCTCACATGTATTATTTGAATAGAATTTACTGAGTTCTCATTAGGTATGCATATTGAAATACTCTGAACATGCCATTCTTAACTAAGGCACTAAATGATTTGGCCACTCTGGGTTTAAATAAAGGGAGGTCTAGGATTCTGTCTCTCTTTTACTCCTGTTACTTGAGGCTCTGACTAAGATGACAAAGATACTGGGAGAATTTGGAAAACTCCTAACTGGTTGGATATAAAGAACAGATTAAGTTGCTCCTGTCCATGTCTCAGGACTTTTCTTGGAGAGATTTAGAGAAAGGTCCAGTTGCCCCAAAGAAAGGGTACCAGCAGACCAAAGAGAAGATTCCAAGTTCTACTTGGTGAACAATTGTTTCTTGGACTCACTTACAGGAAGATTGCCAAGTCAAAGACAACTCAACCCCTGGGTAGTCTCTTGGACAACTGTATCACAGAAGAGTTCACCTACAGCATGGGCCACACATGGAAAGCTATGCCATGGGATTATCTCCTTGGCATATTTCTGGTAGTTACATTTTTGGAAAGGTTCCATCCTAATGTATTGCTAACCTCCTATGTAACTCCAGAGAGGGGGCGGGGCCTTGTAAGAGGGTTCTAAAGCCTGCTGAAGCTGTCTCCTTTCTCCTCCCATGGGGATGAGAATATGTCTTGTTTTAGACATTCTAAGGGTCTTGTGAGTATAACCACCATTGCTCTAATTCAAGGTGGCAATGGCTACATCCAGTCCTGAGAAAAGGGTGTACCTGTGGGCTGTAGCATCTTCACTTGTTTCTTTCTTCACAATAGCTACTTTAACCATGTGGATATATTGGTTGACTACTCAGATAATACACAAAATCATGAAAATATAAATTTCAATTATTCCTGTAGCCAGCCCCATCACAAAGAGAAAATAGCTTGACATCAATTCTATTGTTTATCTCATGACTTTAGAGCTGATAAATCAAGAAGTAAAAGAATGAGTAGATACGATTTATTGTTTCTGCTGGAAAGGATGAAGAATTTACTAAATTTACCCAGGCTCTTTCATCTCCTATAAAATCTGTTAATTACAATTATAGAAAAGATTGTAAATGTCAAAGCTTGATTTAAAAATAAATTATAACTAAGTCTTCCATGCTTTGGTTTATAGATCCAACACACAGATAATTAATGGCACTTATCATATTATGTAAATGTTCTCTTAAAACCAATTAATATGAATTGATTCTTACTAAAGTAGAAAATCCTAGATTATTGAAATATTGCTGCTTGCAGAAGAGTTTTCTGAGTGTTAAGGTAGAACATACCCCATTAGCGTTCTTTTTCCTTGTTTGTATGGCTTCTACTCTTTCTTCTATAACCCTTTTGCTTGGAGGTGGAGTGTCTCCTGCAGATAGACCCAGAGAATGCTGATATTCACTTTACATTTCCCGTAGTCCTGTCCATATTCTAATCCTCTTATTAACGTCATTTGAATGTTCAATCTAGTTCATCCTATGAGCTCAGCTCTTGAATCCATCTCAGCCATTCTGACACTTACACATGAATGAATGCCTAAAGTCTTTATTCGAAACTAATATTGAGGCATATAATACACAGATAATCATACAAAACAAACCGTGTTTGATAAACATTGTCATCAAAATATCTAAGGTCAAGTAGGATTGTTACAAAGAATTCCTTTTGAAAGCAGTTATAATTTACAAATTCTAAGACATTGTAGTTTTCAGTGAATTGTATATTATTCACCCTTCTCAGTCCCTGGAGGATTCTTACAATCAAGATATCATAAATTAAAATTAATTATAAAATGTTAAGCAAAGTAACATTTTCATGGAATTAGGCCAACTTGTGCTAAAGATTTTTAGAAAAAAATTCCTTACTCTGACCCTCTCTGTCACTCTCTAGAGAAAGGATTAACTCTGAGATGATTTATTTGGAACTTACTTCGTCATAGAAATGTAATGTTTCCTTCTTCTTGATTCATCAGTAGGATATTAGATACTATTGTTGACCTACATTAGTCCACATACTCTGTAGATTTTCAGCATAATCTTCATTACTTATACTTTGTTGAATCAAGCTAGAATTTTCAATAGACTATAGCACACTGCTCTCTGGTGAGCCACAACCTACTATGTTTAAGACACTTCTTGTACAATGTCTGGGTTTTTATTTTTAAAATTTTATCTTTAATTTTATTACATATGTATATATGTGTGCGTATCTGTGTGAGTGCATGTCATGTGTGTTCAAGTGCTCTCTGAAACCAGAAGAGCATCAAGTTCCCTGGTGCTGGGGTCACAGGCAGTTGTGAGTCACTAGATGTGGGTCCTCTGGAAGAGCAGGAAGTTCCCTTGAGCCATCTGTCCAGCTCCATATGTATCTGTTACCACTAGATTTTTCCTAAACACCAAGAATTAAAATCTCTCAGTGTCCTCTGTTTCTAGGTAACATCCTCGGGCAGCTCCTAATTCTTCAGCACCAGGCAGCATAGATTGCTCTCTGGGCATGACTTATCACTCATTTGGGACTTCCTCTGCTCTCCAGTATTCAGGTCCTCCTCCCTGGACCATATATCTTATTGTTGTTCTCATCATTGCTTATGACCCTAGATTGATGGAACGCCTACTTCAGAAGCATCCCAGGAAAGAAGTCTGTGAGGTGTATTTTAGTGACAGCCTTAAAAATTTCTTTTTCATCCTGGGTTTTTCTGCATGTATATGTGTTTGTGAAATATTTATTTCACAAATGTAGTGTAAGGGTAAGGGAAGGCAAGTATCTTTTCTTTAGAGTCCTGAGGGCATTACTCCATTCCCTTCAGATGTCTAGTGTTTATATTTCTAAGACATTCTGATTCTCATTCTAATTTTTGGTAATCTCTTTCTCCCTTCTGGAAAATTCTAGGATCTTAGTTGTTTCTAGGGTCTCTGTTGTTTAGTGGTGCAGTGTTTAGTTTTCTCTATTTAATAAGCAAAATTTCAAAGGAAAGATAATTTTATCCGTTTTTCTCTTAATATAATAAGAAACAACTGCTTCCTGGATGGAACACATGAAAATTGTGCACATATAGAAAGAGAGAAGTTGTGCAAGCGATCAAGACTATACTTATGTTAAGCAAGTATATTGACTTGATGCTGTGCTTATCTTGTGCAATCTGGTATGTGTTTACAAGTTACTCTCTACTTTAATGTTATAATAAACTTATTATTAGTTATTCATTAAGGTGAAAAATCATGTCCTATCCCACTCCATTTCAAAAAACTAAGTTGGGAAGTAAGAAATTTTAAATGTAATTAAAAATAGAATAATTTTAGTTCCACATTTATATTGGATCAGTGTTGTTAAATAGTATAATTTTACTGATTTTTAAAATAGGTGTATTAATTTGATTGTATAGTTAAGAGGAAATTTTCATTTCAGTGTCTGCCAAATGACATATAGTAATGGCATAGGAATGTTGTCACTAAATACTAAATACATAGACAAAAAGAAATCTCCTGATATGTATATTCACTATATTTTAAGCTATATGAGGAAGGAGTTTACACATAAATTCTTAGCCTATTGTATGTATCATATTTAGATTTAATACATAAATACAAATATATTTATGGATTCATTAATTCTGGGTTACTTCAAGTGTTTTTCCTCCCTGTGGGGTTTACTAAAATTTGAGAATCATGTGATTCTTAGTGCTTCTGCTAACCTTTCTTCAGAGCTCTTAGTTTCTGTAGATGGCCTCAATACAGAAGACAGCAGAGGTGTGCTGACAGTTCCATCTTATCCTAGTCTTCCTTTAAGTATCAGTTTCTTCATCTGCTGCAAGGGGAGTGTGCAGAAGAAACAGGGCTAAGGTATGGGAAGGGTAGCAGTCCCTTCAGTGCTTTACGGTTTAAAGCCTTCGTTGGGTCTTCTTGACCATGCCCTTTGCTTTACAGAAGCTTTTCAGTTTCAGGAGGTCCCA
>LOJH01043103.1:0-13025 GCA_001685095.1 Ellobius talpinus
AGCCTTCCCTGGGGTGTGTAGGAGCCCATCAGGACTCCCAGCCTTCCCTGGGGTGTGTAGGAGCCCATCAGGACTCCCAGCCTTCCCTGGGGTATATAGGAGCCAGTCAGGAGTCCCTGTTACTCACTTGCTTCTTCACATTCTCAATTTCTGATCGCAGTCTCTGGATGAGCCGGGTCAACTCAGAGATCTCGTTCCTGGTGTGTTTGAGGTCATCCCCATGGCGGCCAGCTGCCAGCTGCAGCTCCTGGAACTGTAGGTGGGAAGTAGTAAGGCATACATATGACTTGGGGTTCTCTAAGCTTACTCTAGCACAGAAACAGTACCTTTGCTTGGGGCCATGTGGCAGAGGAGACAAGGGACACCCTCCCCACCCCCAGCTTCATAGCCTCCTTGTCTTTAATCATCTGTCCCCGGGAGTATTAATTTCCCTTAAGCCTGGCCCATCTTCCTGAGGGTTGGATTTGGCACAGGACTCTTGGAAGTCCCACCTCTCCACACTGCGTCTTTGTAAGATGCCTCCCCAGCTACGGCCCTCTCAGCCTGTAGCCCTTTCAAAGTCAAGATTCAAATTCCTAGCATGGCATCAAGGCGCTCACTTCATGGCCCTGCCTTCCTTTATCTGCTTCCTTGGCTTTGCCAAACAGTCCTTTAATATCCGCTCTTAAACGACTCTCACATGCCTTTGTGCCTCTGAGGGAGTAGGAGCTTCTCTCTCCTCCAGAACCCTCCCCCCTTCCTTAAGTAGCTGTAACTAGGCCAGGTCAGGAGGCCTTCCCTAATCCTCTGATTAGGTGCAATTCTGTTCCTGTGATCCTAGGCTTTAGCAGTCAGACCTCACTGACACGTTTCCATACCTTCCTCAGTGGATGGGTTTTCAGTACATATAGCATAATGTCCCTCCGGTGCCCAAGAGAAAGATCTGATGAGAGAGTAGGTGACTAGATGGGTGAGGAGCCAGTCAGTGGAATTTTCCCACTTCCCCTTCTCCCTGTCAGCCTAGCTGAGCACAGGCTATATGGACTGTCTTATGGGGCGAGGAAGGAGGGTGAACTTAGCTTTGAATATCAGCCATGATTCTCTGTCACCTCGTGCCGTTTGGCTTATCCATTGAATAGTCAACAGAGAGTATCCCAGCTCAATCTCAGAATTCAACTTAAAGGGAAAACAGAGCAGGTGTGGCCTTTGGCACTTCAGGGTGGTGTGTTGCCTTGTCTCCATCCCTGAATGTTCAGCCCTGATGTGGTTTTAGCACCATCAGAAGTGGCAGCACCATCACCCCTTATCTACTGAGTGCTCTTGGTGAGTTTCCTACACCTGTAGTGCTCACTTATTCATCTCAAAATGGTGATAATGAAAACCAGTCTCACAACGCTGGTCAGCACCCAGCCACAGCATCCCTCTCGCTAAACCCATGGTGAAGTGGAGGTACCAATAATCCATGCGCAAATGGTCTCTAAACCCATCTGTGAGACTCGTCTTATTCTTCTGGAAAGGACTATGGAGATGACAGCCTGTGTTTGAGTGCTGGATCCTGACCACCCAAGGGGATTAAATCCCATGGCCATTCTCAGCCCTGGCTGATGAGAGTAAATGGAGAAGGAACTGGGACCAGGTCACTAGTCTGAGCCTTCATCCAAAAGTCTAGGCCTGTGTTGTCCCTTAGGCCCTGAAGGCTAGCCCTTCCCCAACAGGCTAAACCTCTCCATCCGAGGCTGGGAAAGAGATGGGGAAGGAGAGATAAGGTCTGGGGGTGATTTATCGAGAGAAAGAGCCCAGTGAACAGCAAGGAACAATTAGAAAGTTACCATCATGATCAGAGAAACCAAATTATCTAAGAGTCACCTCCCACCCACACCCATCAGGAAGCTAAGATGTGAAGGATAGCAACGCCCTCTTCATCCTTGGAGGTGGACTTGAACAAAAAACTGGGGGTTGCCTGATCCCAGATCGCACTGAAGAGACCTGTGATTCACTGTAATGACAGAGTTGAGATGCTGACATCTACATGCCCCTCCCCCAAGGGCACTTCAGAGCTCTCTGCCTCCAGAAAGCAGATCCTGCCCAATCCCACCTAGTCTTACATTAGGACGCCTCATTTGCTTCTTGCACTTTGTACCCTGAAATGAATGCTGTCGGTTTAAGAGGAGCCTAAGGACAGAGTTGTCTTCTCCTTTCTTGCTTCCCACAATGCCAAGGTCAATGTCATATTCCCAGCTAGCTGGAGGCCATGGTGAGTTATGGAACATAAAAAAACTGAGTCCAAACCAGATCGCCCTACACACACGTTACTGGAGAGGTGCACAGAGGTGTCCACCTTACCTTGGTCTGGTACACCATCTCGGCCTCGGCTTTGCTCCTCAGGGCAATATCCTCATACTGAGCACGGACTTCAGCAATGATGCTGTCCAGGTCTAGGTTACGGTTGTTGTCCATGGACAGGATGACAGATGTGTCACTGATGTGAGACTGCATCTGAGCAATCTCCTACAGGAGAAGAAGAATGCATGACATGCCTATTATAACCAGGGAAAGGTGGCAAAATGATATCCCAGTAGAATAACCCCAGGGACACCCAAACAGGAACAAGTAGCATTCTCTAAAGGCCAAGATCAGAGCCCAAGCTTTCAATATTACTTTGAAAAACTTTCCAGTAGCTGTAAAGCCAACTGAGAAGAAAATCCACATGTCTGTCCCAAGAGGGGGCAAGAGGAAGGAAAATGAAGGAAAATAGCCTGGCCAGCTATCGCCCAGTCTTTTAACTACAAAGCCCTCAGCACCCAAATGCTGGAGGGCTCCTGCACCCTTTTAAATGAACCGATAAATAGGTACCTTATCATCACAAGTCCTTCCCGAATCCAAAGCTAGAGGTGAGGACAAGCCTTACCCCTTCGTACAGACACTTGAGGAACTTGATCTCTCCGTCCAGGGCATCCACCTTGGCCTGCAGCTCCACCTTGCTCATGTATGCTGCATCCACATCCTGAAGGAAATCCAGACACTTTCTACTGACCCGTCTCCCTTATAACCCCCATCCTGTGGCTAACTGTCCCAGGGACAGACTCAAAACCCTGAGGGGAGGAGCTTGACTTCAGCCCAGACTCACAGTGAGAGAGGGTACAGACCCTGTTCCTCCCCACAGTGACTTGTCTGATACCGTCCACAGCTGGACACCTGTCCATTCACACAGCCGTAAAGAAGACGGCTAAGTGGCCTGTGCTAGACCAGCAGCAGTGTCTACGATGGACGCAGCCAGCCTCCGTCTCTGGCTTGTCAGCCCCAGGCCCTCTGCTCTTGCCCCTGCAGCCACCATGGGGGACGGAGGCCAGGTGCCCTTCTCACCTTCTTAAGCACCACAAATTCATTCTCAGCGGTTGTACGCTTGTTTATTTCTTCTTCATACCTGCGAGGAAAGCGTCAGTGAACAGGGGCTGGGTGTGCCCGTGTTTGTGCGCCTATATCTGTGTGTTCTCACTGAGAAATACAAGATGACTTAATTGTGGATCCTGAAGCAGATGCTTTCAGCTGTCCCAGCTTGGAAGGGTTGCTTGGCTGGGTATCAATAGGGACCTGTGCTTGGTGGCTGGAGAATTTGGGCTTAGGTTTCTTCTGACACCTAGGGAGTGAGTCAATTTTTCCTCCTCCTTTTCAACATCCAAATCACAAGAACAGGACAATACCACTCAAACCTGAGATGGAAGTTCAGGAAGCTAGAACTACCCGCACCCAGGTCAAGAAAGAATAACTCAGATGTTCAGGACCCAGTGAGAGGAGAAGCTCAATTGGAGCTCTACATCTTGCTCTGCTGGAGTTTCCTTGGAGCTTGGGACACCCTGGGTGAACTTAGGAAGTGAAGTTCTGTGTTGAACACATACAAGGTCCCTCTCTCTCTAGAAAGGTTAGGAAGCAACACATGAAAGAGAAAACTGCCTTCAAGGGCATCCCTGACACTGCCCAGCAGGTTGAGTATCCACAGTCCAGCCTGTTTGGTTATGCCCATGAAGGCTCTATCTTGCCGGGTGAACTCAGATGGCTTATTCCACCCCACCCGAGTTCAGCCCCCCTGAGGCCAGATGCAGAAGTCCCAGGACCTGCTTAGAAAGCCCCGCCCCAGGAGCCAGGTAGAGACAGTGTCCTTACTCACCTCTTCTTGCTGTCCTCCACAGCATCCCGCATGCCCCTCAGCTCTGAGTCCAGCCTCACTCTGTCTCCAGATAGCGTATCCAGCTGCTTTTGCAGGCTGCTGATGTGGGCCTCGTACACAGGCTCCAGGTTCTTCCTGCAGTTGTTCAGGTCCAGCTGCTGCAGCAGCTCCCACTTGGTCTCCAGCACCTGGTTCTGCTGCTCCAGGAAGCGCACCTGCAACCCAAACCCAAAGCCCACACTGTTCCCTCTCTACAGCCAACAGGGAGGAAGGGATAGGAGACTTTCTTTCCAGGGGAAAAGGACGGGTTTTGATCTGAGGTGAGTTCTGAGAGAAAAATGACATCCATGTACCTCCCCCTGGCAATGCTCAGTCTAGCAGCCAGGAGGCATCTCTGGAGGTGGTGAGGAACCCAATAAGCATTTATCTCCAACCTGTTACATTGTTGGCTGTTTGTCTCCTGGCCCAGTTTAAACCTGCTGGGGAAGTATTGATGGGCTGCAGGAATGTCTCTCTTGGCAAGCTCTTAGATGTGAATTTGCCTGCCAGCTTCCCAGAATGGGCCTGGGAACCTAGTCTGTTTGCCTGCTCTCTCTCCACATCTGTGGCTTCTCCCACCCTACCTGGAAGCCAGGTACCCAACTGAACTGGAGTCTTGAGCTCTCCTCTTTGATTTGCCAGGAAGTTTCCATTGTTAAAGACTCACCTACCCCTTACTCCTTGGTGCTCAGACTTGAGTAATCGTCAATATTCCTAGAGGGCTCTTCAAAATGCAGACTGTATAGGGTCCTGGCATTCTGCCTCTTCCAAGGCCACTGCTGGTCTCTCCTCTACCTTCTAAGTCCCACTGGCTCTGCCCTCACTTTGCCACTTCTTTACCAAGAGTTCACTTGCTCTGCTTCCTAGAGATCTTCCAAATAAAGCTGTCTCAAGCTCCCTGCAAGCCTTTGGTCCTGTCCCTCAGTCCTGGTGTGTAAGATATTGTCTGCTTCCTCTCTGCTCTGTCCTGGACTATGTCTGTATCCTGGGAAAGAGTCCCCTCATCCTCTCTCTAGACAGGGTCCCCCAGGGCAGTGAAAGTGCAGGAAGAAAGGAGTACTTAGCTATCAGCTGTCCCACCTTGTCGATGAAGGAGGCGAACTTGTTGTTTAGAGCCTTGATCTGCTCCCGCTCCTGCGCACGCACCTTCTGGATCTCCGGGTCCAATTCCACATTAAGTGGGGCCAGCAGGCTCTTGTTGACAGTGACCTGGTGGATACCTCCAGGCAGACACAGGGATGGGTTTGAAGGCCCCAGAGCCCCACTGCCAAACATACTGCCAGCAAAGCCACTAGCCCTATTCCGTCCAAACCCATACCCCCCTGTGCGCCCGCTAACGCCAGCCACATTGAAGGAGATGCTCCTGGCACCCCTCAGGCTGTAGAGGCTCCGACTGCTGAAGCCCCCACCAAGCCCTTTGCCCCCTGCCAGGTAGGAGGATGAGCTGCTGGACAGCACAGCTGAGCAGCCGCTGAAGCCCCTGCTGGCTGCTCCAGGCTTGCAGGTGAATTGGCGGTTCATCATGGAGAAGCCACAGAGTGGGTTTGCGATGCACAACCTTCCCAAAGAGACAGTGACACTGTTTACCAGCTTGTGGTCTCGGCCTTCCCCTTTATAGAGTTCAAGAGAACAATTGCCCTAATTGGTGGGTTTAGTTTGCCTGGAAGGAAAAAAATCATTTTCTCCTATCAAAATCAGAGACATGGGGTAACTTGAAAACTCCCAAAGTGCTGGCTTGCAAGTTTTCTTCATGTAATTGAGTCTTATCTTATTAGCATGGGGTAATTAGCTGGGCCATATTATCCCCAGAAGATCTTGGCTAGGAAGCTTGTCCTGATCCCTGCCGTTCTTCTTCAGAAGGCTGGGGGAGTGGGAGTGCTGAAGGAGACTGCTAATTGTCAGTGTCGTCTCTGAGAAACCCTGCACCTGGGCCAGCACCAGCTCACCTGATTCAGGGACCCCGACTGTCGCTTTCATGTGGTTAGGAAGTCCCAAGGCCTGGCTTTCTAAGGCTGCCAGAGATGGTTCTCAGGTCCGACTTGCCAGGGGTGCAGAATGGGAAATGATCCAAACCCAGACTTCACCCTCTGGCGGTGAAGCTCCTGCTCCACCCTCAGGGTAGGTCCCTTGCTCCCCTGTGCCAGCCAGGTGCCTGCCTACCTCCACCTGTATACACAGACTTCCACCCTAGTCTTGGAGCCTCAGAGTGACGTCATCACCACTGTGTATAATGGTGGACACAGGCACAACATTTTGCAGTGTAGAGAGCTCCTTGCACATAGTATGTTTTTTCTGGAATGTCTGCATAGAGATGGTAAAAGTCTCCATTTCATAAGTGGGAAAGCTGAGGCTTGGAAAGTTGAGGGCTTCATTCCTGTAGCAAACAGTTCATAAATCCTTTCTCTGTAAGAATCTCAGAGGATGAAAATCACCTAGAAACACGCAGGCCTCTTGATGTGGGATTTCCCTCTGGATGCTATAAATATATTTTATTACCATTGGTTAATGAAAAAGCTGTTTTGGCCCATGGCAGGGCAGAATATAGCAAGGCAGGAAATCCAAGTAGGGACAGAGGAAGAAAGAAGGTGAAGTCAGGTCAGACACCTGTCAGTCACTGAGGAAATAAGACATAAAAAAATGAGGTAACACCATGGCCACGTAGCAATACATAGACTAATTGAAATGAATTAATTTAAGATATAAGTGCTAGCTAGAAATATGCCTAAATCATAACCCAAACAGTGCTGTAATTAATATAGTTTCTGTGTGATTATTTGGGTCTGGGAGGCCGGAAAATGAAAGCACCGTCTCTACTTACAATCTCTGCTTCAAGGATTTCCCTTTTGGACTTCTGACTCCATGTTCTGTGCCACACAGGCCTTTCATTAGCTCACCCTAATGGTCAACCAGCTGCTGCTTCCTTAGCTCAGGCATCTGAGACTCAGCGCCCCAGGTGTTGCGCTATGTTCTGGAATCCTGAACTAAGAAGACCAAACATAGCTTGGAATTCTAGGAGGCAGTCAAATTATCATTTGACCCCTGAAGCTGCCAGTGGATGTGACCCCAAGAGTTTCACAATCCCCAAATCTCAGATATAACCACAGTCAGCAATTTCCTCATTAAACACAGCATCCTACTAGTGGAGCACCTGACTGCAGTTTCTGCAGTGGCTATGAGGTGACCCAACATTGTTGCACCAAGCAAATACAGCCTTCTTTATGCAAAATAGCTCTTCTCTAGTATGAAAAAACATTTCCCTAGATGTTCTCAGTTTCACCACAGGCAATGGCCACTGTCAACTTTTTATAATCTTTTCTCCTGATCATAAAGGTTCTCGTCCTCCCCAAGCACCCTCATGAGAGAGGCAGAATGCATGAGGATGAAGACAACAATGTCCTGGTTCAGATGCTGAACACTGCAGCCAAGCCCACTGAAAGCCCTGACTCCTATAGCAGGCCCTGAAAACCCTCCCTGGCTTATTGACCCTCTTCAACCACTCATCTCTACCCAGGAATGGGGTCCAATACTCAGATCCAACTAGTGTTAGTATTTAGAAATTGCCAGAAACGATAACTTTCCCATGCAGTTTGCTAAGTCAATGTAGTGAAGTGGAGACAGAGCAGACGGGCAGCCTTCTAAAGAAGACAGGACACAGACCCAACCACAGGGAGCTGAGGCCCAAGTCTCATGGATTTGTAGAACGGCACAGGCATGCTGTACCTTACTTCAAGCTGGACTCTGCCCACTGTGTGGTCCTGGGACATGATTGCTTCTGCCGTATCCTTCCTTCATCCCTAGAGAGGAAACACATATGAGTTAAGCCTCCAGTAGTGAGGGCTTCATGGCAGCCCTGCAGAAGCAACAGCACCCAAAGGTGAGTTTGGATGGTTCAAGGAAAACGTCTGTAGGTTATGGGGGGTGGGGGAGAGATGGTAGTTGTGTCTACCAAACATGCTGATGGTTGCTAGCTGAAATTAGATAGTGTTGGGGTCCAGGCTGATCCAGGGCTTTCTTGGGGGCTCAGATGAAAGGACAAAGGTGTGCTGGATAGTTTTATGTCAATTTGACACAAGCCAAAGTGATCTAAGAGGAGGGAACCTCAATTAAGAAAATGCCCCTCACAGGGCTGGAACCATGCATGGCTCAGCAGTTAATGTCACTGACTTCTCTTCAAGGGGACCTGGTTTCAATTCCCAGCACCCACATGGAGGCTAAAACTGTCTGTAAATCTAAGATCTGACACTCTCACACAGACATGCATACACCAAATGCACCAAATTTAAAAATAAAAATAAATAAATTTTAAAAAAATGAAAGAAAGATAATGCCTCCATAATATTCAGCTCCAGACAAGCCTGTAGGGCATTTTTTAATTAGTGATTGACTCAGGAGGGCCCTACCCATTGTGGATGGTGCCACCCTAAGCTGGTAGTCCCGAATTCCGTAAGAAAGCAGGCTGAACAAGCCACGAGGAGCAAGTCAGTAAGTAGCACACTATGGTGATATTTTCTTTGTGATGTAACAAATAAAACTTGCCTGAAGATCAGAGTGCAGAGCTAGCTATACTAGCTAGCCAAAAGAGGTCAGGCAGTGATGGCACACACTCCCAGCTCTGGGGAGACAGAAGCAGACGGGTCTCTGTTAGCTCAAGACCACCTTGGGCTACATGAAACTGATCCAGTCTAAAAGAGAAACAGAGCCAGGCAGTGATGGCTCACACCTTTTTAATCCCAGCACTAGGAAAGTAGAGGCAGGAAGGAACATGGCTGGGCCAAGAGAGGAATATAAGGTGGGAGGAGATTGGAGCTCAGAGCAGTCTGAGGATGCAGTCTGTGTGGGAGCCCACAGAAGTGGATCCATTCCACCTTGACTAAAGGTCAGAGAGTTCAGACCTGTTCTTGCTCCTTCAAGGTTATATACAGAAGGTTTGACCCAAGGTGTGACTGCTAACTGCTAACCTAGCCTGTGGTTACCTGATGTTTTGGGTATTAAGAAGGTAATTACTTTGTTTGTGCCTTGTATCATGGTAAAGAAGTCTTTTGCCTTCCCCCTTCTGTTTGGATTGGGGTCCATAAAGGCTATGAGAAATAAACGCAAGGCGAATCTCAGTAGTTACTGGATTCCCTCCCGATTCTATCAGGTTGTCTCATGCCTATTTCTTCCTCAATCCTCACTCTTCCCCCCAAGCATGGACAAATATGTCAGGCTGGACATGACAAGCCTGTGTGTGCTGTCCGAGGATTTGTAGAGACAGGATCGCCCCTTTGCTCTGAGCATTGGTAGAGGTGAGAACTCTAGTGGCTGGCTACTCTGCTTCTCTGATTCTTTAGCTTTCTCCCTCTGATAGCTGACTCCTAGTTTTTATTATTAAGACCAATTTGTGCTATAGCTCCCCTCCATGGTCTCTGCACCAGCTCCTGTCTCCAGGTTCCAGCCCTGCTGGAGTTCCTGTCCTGACCTCCTCTGATGTTGAAAAAAGATATGATCTGGAAGGGCAGGCAAAATAAGCCTTTTGGCTGTGGTGTTTTATCACAGCAATAGTAACCCTAACTAAGACAAAAGGAAATGCTAGTTCTGTGTGCTTGCCCAGGGGCAGAATTGATAAGATCCAGTCTGGAGCTGGTAGAGCCTTGAAGGAGTTAAGGTTTTGGTTCCTAGGAACCCAGCTCCCCTCACCAGCTAAGGGCTGTGGTAATCAATCCTAAAGCAACTATGTCTGAGGTGCCCTATGTGTCCCTCACCAACATTGCTTGATTTAGCTTTCTGTTGATCTCGGCACATATTCCCTTTCAAATAGTATTATCAGGTGCTGCACTTCTTAATAAACTGCCGTCATAAGCTATAAGCTCATACGTGATCTCCTGGTTCCAGTTTTTGTCTTCTGTATTTTATCATCCCAAGTCCTTGCCTTCACACCTCAAAGTTTGGAACCCTTATTCCTTTGGGTTCAAGTAAAGAGAGTAAATTCCTATCGCTGGCTGCAGAGCATGTTGAATTCAAGCTGAGGCTTTACTGGAAGGTCCCTTCCTTCTGACGGGCTTTCATAGTGCTAAAAGACACCAGCGCAGACTCTAGGAGAAACTGTCACAAACAGTCCTGCTCAGCTTTGAACCCTGAGTGCCCACAGATGAAATAGTAACACAATTGTTGACTGTCGTGGCTGCAACCCACTGCTTTCTGTTTGGACTTAAGGCCTTCCCACAAGAGGGAACTCACATATAGTTCCAGAAGTCAGGACAAAAGACAGTAGCTGGGAGATCATAGTACCTAGGATAAGGCCACCATGACTGTTCAATGTATGTACCACCCCTGACTTTCTAAGCATCAGTGTTACATCCAGAGATCAATGCTGCTATCAGCCTGAATTGACTGTGGAAGGAAACTTGGTTTTGCAGTAGGTGGTTACACCACAGAGGCTCACACTGATCGAGCTCTTAAGAATGCTTGGTTGTTGCTGTAGCATAATGGCCCCATAATCAGCCATAGAGGGCAGAAAATAATCAAGCATCTACATCACCCTGTCCAAAGCTCAGAGAACATTGAGGAAGAGGAGGATGGACAGAAAAAGAAGTGGAGCATTGTGTAGCTATTTCCTCTGAACTAAAACATTCTCTCCTAGAGGGAGGCTCGTTAAGATTCAAGAAGTAATCAAGCATGGTAGTATACACCTTTTTATCTCAGCACTTGGGAGGCAGAAGCAAATGGATCTCTGCGAGTTCCAGGTCAGTCAGGGCTATATTGTGAGACCTTGTCTCAAAATAAAGAAATAAAGACAAGAAAAAAAAAGATTCAGGAAATAAATGAAACCAAGAAATAAGTGAAACTCACAGGTCTTAGGAAGATCCTGAAGCTTACAGGACTCAAAGGGTTCCTTTCCAGGGTTGTATAAGCAGTTAAATCAATGGAGAGAAGAGACTGAGCAACCAAGCTACCTACATACTGTGCCAAGAGTCCCAGAGATATAACTGTCACAAACCATCACTCATGTAGGGGTGGACTTTGCTGCAATGCAGCTACCCCTGAGTCACCCATGGGTCTGTAAGTATACCACTAAACTGACTGATTCTCTAAGACTATCCTACTTGGATATCTTCCTGGGCTTTACCTCTTGCCCCAGCTTTCTGCAGTCCAGAGCCTAGGTCAGGGAACAGCAGAAAGTACACATTGCACTTTCTTTACATCCTTCTCCTCCCCTGACACACTTAGAATAACAAACAGGAAAGATGCTGACTGCATTCCGGGACAGGGGAGTCATTAGCATTCTTACCCAGAGGTGCATGCCAGGCAGGATGGGCTCAAGTGCTGCCACAGTATAACTGTTAGGAAGGTAACCACCCCCTTCTGCTTAAATTGGAGGCCCACTCGTCATAAAGAACTCATTAGAACTGTAACCCTAGTTAAAAGGCCACAGATAGGAAGGTCATAATCCTCAGTGGGGGAAACCTGCCGCTGCTGCTTTGGTAAGGGAACATGTTGTCAAGCTGTCTCTCAAAGGTTGATTTTTATACCCAAGAGTAGTGCTGCTCTCAGCCTCGGTCAGAGATGCTTCTTTTCACAGTGGGCAGAGATAAGTGCAGAGACCCCAGCTGCTCAGCAGGCTAAGAATAGTTGATTGTTGTGCTCAGCTCTAAATGGGACTCTCCTTCTCTTTCCCCCCTCTCCCTGTCCCTCCATCCATTCTTTCCTCCCTCCCTCCCACTCCTTCTCCATCCTTCCTTCTTCCTCTACCCCCCCACCACAATACAGGGAATACTGAAGAAGAGGGGGTGGAGAATGTAAAAGCCGTGGGGTATGAAGGAGTACTGTGTTCTGGATATGACAAGACTACCATAATCATGACACATAGGGTATGAAGGAGTACTGTGTTCTGGATATGACATGACCACTGTAATCATGACACATAGGGTATGAAGGAGTACTGTCTTCTGGATATGACATGACCACCGTAATCATGACGCTGTGGTCATCTAAACCAGATCTGCAGGACACTGTGGCTGTCAGGGTGGAGGAGGAGAGCATAAGGCCCTATACCTAGGCTAAATATCTATTTCACTGCTGGAGGAAGGGGCTCTTATTTTAGGGTGTGGCCACTGATAAGTTGACTGTGACTCCACATCCATGCACATGTAAGCAACTCTAATTAATTTCAGTGGGCTGTAAAAATAATAAAGAAATAGTAGCAGGGAGACATTTGGAACAAGGGTTCTAGAGGAAATATGATAAGAGAAAATAGGGGGGTGAATATTATCAAAATGCATTATACATCTACATGAAATTATCAAAGAGTAAATAAAAATAATTTTAAGATAAGATAAAAAGCCAGAGAGATGGCTCAGTGGGTTAAGACACTTGGCTCAAAGCCTGAGGATCTGAGTTCAATTCCCAGGGCCCACATGGTATGAGAGAACTGACTTAAAAAATTGTCCTCTGACCTCCACACACCCACACATACATAAACACACACACACACTCACAAATAAGTAAATAAGCTGGCTGAAGAGAAAACTCAGAGGTTAAGAACACTTGCTACCCTTGAGAGGATCCAGGTCAATCCCTAGCTCACAACCACCTACAGCTCCAGCTCCCAGGGATCTAACACCCTCTTGTGACTCCATGAGCATGAGGCATGCTCAGTATACACATATGTACATGCTCAGTATACACATATGTACATGCTCAGTATACACATATGTACATGCACAGTATACACATATGTACATGCACAGTGTACACATATGTACATGCACAATGTACACATATGTACATGCACAGTCTACACATATGTACATGCACAGTCTACACATATGTACATGCACAGTCTACACATATGTACATGCACAGT
>LOJH01043105.1:0-14060 GCA_001685095.1 Ellobius talpinus
GATGTTTGAGATACTATCTTGATTGTTGGTTTATATAACAACTCATATGTATATATATATATATCATAATACTTAAGCCTTAAATTCACTCACCATAGGATTATAAGAATAGTTTAGCCTACAATAGATTCTCAAACGTGTGCACTTGTTTAAATACGCATGCATCAATATGCAACATACCAAGAATTCTTGATTTAAAAATTTGAAAGTACATTATGAAAATGTGTTCATACCAAGCTATCAGGCATGATATTAACAACTGCATTTCATGCTCTTAAGATAATAACTCTAAAATTCTGGTCAATATATTTGAGTCAGAACATAAACAGAATACTTTTCCTGCTAACCTTAAGCCTTGAAAGCTCCTAAGTTATTTTCTGAAGTCTTCATTAGCTATTCATTATCAGGAGAAAAGTTAAGCTTTCTACCTGAAGACTTACCCCCAAACTAGGTTTCCTTTCCCACCCCTTCTTATTTTACATTGCTTTGGTATTTGAAGGAATTTGTTTTCTGTTCTATTCTTCAGTTTCCAGAGCCTCTGACCCAGAAAGACTGTCTAATGGCCTCCAAGCATACATTGGATTTTACTATTGGCTTCTGTCTAAAAGCTTTCTTTCCACTGCTATTTCTTTCCCAGTTGTCATGCTCAGTACAAGTGAGGCACACTGCATGCCAGAGGCATTCTATTCTCAGCGCAGCTAGCTACATTAACTAAGTCCCTTCTCAACAATACGTACTTCCATATTCAGGAAGAATGAATACCTCAACAAAAAGTTATCATGTCACGACAAGTTTCTATGCATGCAAATGAGGACATGACTTGAGGTTTAGTAGTCACTATTACAGAACCATTGTGGCTATCCAATTCTTAGCTAATTATAAAAACATAAAAGGCTATCCAGAAAGCTCAGTTATGATCAAAAGTCGCCAAGGTGAGTATGCGGACACAGTGAGCATTCAGTAAATGGCTTGAAATTGTTACATTCTACTCTTTACCATCTTAAGTTATGGTTTGGGGGATTCAGTAGCTGCTTTCTCTTTTTGTGGAATGAATTTGTTAAATTCTTCAATATTATTTATATTAGTTGTCAAAGAAAAATAGTCATGAAGTATAAACGTAATAAAAGTAATTTTCTTCTTTGTTTATTTTGGACTTTCTCTGTATAATCTTGACTGTCCTGGCACTCATTCTGTAGACCAAGCTGGCCTCAAACTAACAAGAGATTCACCTGTCTCTGCCTCCTGAGTGCTGGGGTTAAAGGCACGTTACAAGACACGCCACAATAAAAGTAAGTTTCAAAGCTTTAAATTGCATTTATAGTAAAATTATAATTGTAATGTATATTAGATAACATATATTAAATGAGAAAAAGAGACAAAGCAAAAATAATAAAATAAGACATTTCATATAAACATTATTTAAATAAGAAACTCACTTGACACACAAGTTTCAGATAACAAAGAAACCTCCATTCTTTCTTTGCAAACTTTATGATGGTTCAGGAATTTAGAGAGTGGCTGTGATCTGGACTTCTTTTAATGAGAATTAAAGATGAAAAGAAATGGAAAACAAATTAAGAAATTCTCTATACCAAGATACAAATGCTCGTAACAGCTGTCATAGTAAAAGAAAGGCATCTGCTTTTAGAAAAAAAAAAAGCATTTCCTTTTTAGAAAAGAAATCCATTGCTGTGGATTCATTCTAAAATTATGCAAGAGGACCCAAAAGATACAACAAAAGAAGAAAACAGTAGATCCTGATGTTTAAGCCTTTACAATAGTCTAAGTGATATGTCATCTAATTTACACATTTTACTCATTTATTCATAGTACCTTGTGAGAGAAACATTCTTGCCCCCATTTTACTGATAGTAAGCTTATGCTTAGAAGTTAATTTACCATCAGTCTTATGACTTGTCTCTGATAGTAGACCTGGGATGTTAAGCCAGAATCTATCTAATCACAAAGAACACATGTAATGCTATTAGAGAAACAGTGCAGGATAATATCTAGAAGAACCCAAAGGCTCACCGAGCGTTTCACAGCTGTGGCTCATAAACTACTCTCTAGATTTGGATTACAAAGTAAAAAGAAATGTTTTAGCTTTAACAGGGTGACAAGTTTTGAGAGAGAGAGAAAGTTCAAGGAAAAAGCTTTCAAAGCTATAAGTGGTTGGCCCAGGGCCATGAAAGCACAGTGTGTAAAATCTTTGAAGGTTAAAGGATCTCTTTGGACTAAAAGGCTAAACCAACTATTTTTTTTGTCAAGTTGCTAAGAGTAAAGTTCGTGTACATAAAGGACCAATTAACCCATTTATCTCTGCACTTGAGATCTCAGTTTAATAAATTCAGCTGTCATGCCTAGGTTGTAATTATAATAACACTAACTCATCACTGACTTTGACCTGAATTATTCTAAATGATTTCTATTTGACTATTGCAGCAATTTCATGAGAAGTACTCCCATCATCTCTTTTGGAGGGACTAGGTTATGCCTGGTGTCAGAGCTCATGGTCTTTATAATTATTTTGTGCAGAGGTCAGAGCAGATAAATAATTACAACTATGTATCTTACCCAATCATTTTGATATTTGATATAATCCTTTTCTAAAACGACCTACCTTAAAATGTCACTTGCTAAACATATTTAAAGATTGCTAGTGTTTTCAATACAGTCAGTCATCTATCATCAACTAACTAAAATTCCATTCAGTGGGAAGAGTATGATTTTCATGCCCCACAGATCATATTTGGTTGAGAAGGAAGTCTTCAGGCATTGGGGAGGATAAGAGAAGAAGGTAAGGGGTACTCAGGTATGTTCACAACACATTTATACCACATTGTTAAAATTAAAAAAAATATATAATATAAGCATAAAAATAATCTAAATAAAATAAACACAAGAATTCTATTTAGTGATCTTTATATACTCCATAAACTCTAGTTCAATGTGATGCAAATAAAACACAAAAGCAAAATAAAGATGTGTGTTGCAGTATAGTTACTGATTTTTTTGAGCCATTTAAGATTTAACTTCCTGATGGCATATAATGATCAAAATTTCTTGTTAGTGTTGTTTCTTTCTTCCCTTTATTTTTTTTCAATATGGGGATCAAATTCAGACTGTGCTTTCTAAGCAAGTTCTCTACAAATTTACTAAACACAAGGCCTGAAGAAAAGTTTTGATAATGTGTACAGTAAGAAAACATTATTGTGCTTTTGTGTTTCATTCTGGATTTTTCATTTTTTTACCTACAGTGATTGAAATTGATATTAAATGCATAATATGGATGGCATTATTCATGTGTGTATGTGTGTGCCACAAGCTGAAACCAATGTAGCTATGATATTTTAGCAAGAACCCAGAAATTTATATTAGATAAATAATTTTACTTATGTCAGTAAACATAACATTTTCTAAAATCATACAGAAAAGCTAACCAGATTCTGTAATCAAGTAAGAAAATGTAAGAATTGTAGTATCTTCTAAATCTTAGAATATGCACAAGTTAGAGCTATTGAAGTAACTATTGTAAAAGTAAACTAGCATTTATCACAGTTAAGTCGCATATGTAAAAGGGATTTAAATTCTCATAATCTACAGAAGTTCAAGTACTTGGATGAAAAGTAAGGGCACCCCCGAATCATTTTCAGGTTTGATTTTATCTGGAAAGCATTAACAGGATTACTGAAATTTTCACATGCAATAGAATATTAATTTTGTATGAATATAAGGTCAAGGAGTGCTGAAGCTTTCAGAATGAATAATGAGAAGGCTGCATAAACTTATGTGCAGACTTGAATTTCACTGTGTTTTTGAAAATTACCATATATAATATGAAATGAAACACTTTTTATATTAGTGTATCATGATGTATTACAGGGTATTTCAAATTGTATAGGATAAAAATTAAATGAAAACTTAGAAAAACAGGATTTTTTACTATAAAATGCCACAAGATGCAGGTATTTTTCCATGTTTACTTTTTTCAGAGTTCATAACTGATGTATATTTTTGCTGATATAATTTTATAGCTGTATAGCAGGCTGTTCCGTTCCTAAATTAAAAATAACAGATAATAGACATATGAGATAGGCATGACTATAAAGTCACCTGTCACAAACATAATCAGAATGATATCTTTCAAATTAGAATACTTTTTAAAAGCATGTCCATTCATTACTTTATCATGTAAAATTCTGCTACATTTGGAATTTTTCTTTAAAAGGTAAATTTCTTTAAAACATTTATTAATGACAAAGATCTAAATGCTCTGGTGGAATACACAAATTCTACTTTTAAAGGTTATCCTAAAAATCTTTAGGAAAAAAAAAGATCAAAGAATTCAACATGATCAAGGGCATGGATGAGGGAAGAGCCTGGACTGACATAATGTAATTAAAGAAATACTGATGCTGTTAATTTTAGAAATAATTTAATTTGGTCCATATCAAAGAAGCCATGTAATGGAAGAAAAGAGACCAAAGGCACGTCTGTGGGTAGCACTGATAGTTGGTACCCTAACTCCTATCTGTAAAAGAATGCTCGCTGGCATTAGCTTCCGTCAATTCATCTGTGATTTCTAGATTAATTCTGAAGGAAACCATAGCTTACTTGAGGATCCCGATGAGTATCGGTGTGCCTGGCTTTTTTTGTCTCTGTTCACAGACAAAGAACTCCCACTGGTCGTGGAAAAAAGGTCTAAATCCGTGTCTTCTCTGCTTACAAGCCTTGCCTGGGAGCAACGAGAGAGAATGTATACAATCATGAAACGAAATATGGCATTTTCTGAATGCAGCTCACATTACCCCAAATAAACAAACAGGCTCTGTCAAACAACCTTCTTCAAAATGATACCACAATCCTTCATTGCTGCCCAGCCAGAACAAATGCACTATGTCAAAGGATGTTTTGCAAATAAGAGCCGATTTTAAAATTGAGGTTTGCTATTTGAGTCTCTACAACAAAAGAAAACATTTTAGTACAGTAATTTTGATGAAAATCAATCTTAAAGGCAATGGGTGAAACTATAAACAGCTTAACCTCACTTACTGATCAAGTATATTATTTAATAGTTAATTAAATGTTAAAGATGGCATATTATATTATTTTATAGTATTTTTTTATCAAACTGGCTACAGCATTATTTTCTATCAACAATCCTTAAAATGAATTTTGCATATTTGTGAACCACTGCATCACAGACTGTACTTACCCTTTCATTATAACCACTATCAGTGTGAAATATTATACATCAAATGATCTCATTTTGAGATAATGTTGAGTATATAGTAATTTCAAGGCACATTTATGCACCCAATGGATTATTCAGTCATCTGAAATTATTATTGTACTTTTATTACTATGGTGTATTGATACTTAACATCAAAAGAATTGCTTGTTACCTATAGAATATTCTCTTACAGAATGTCTTGAATCATTAGGAATTTATCGCGACTGATCTGTGAAGTGGAGAATATGCTGTTATAAAAACCAAAGCAGTCTCTAAGTGGATGGGAAATACCCCAAACCACTCTATAATTGGATTCCCGTGACAGAGCATTGCCCTAAATGGTTGATGGGAGGAAAACTTGAGCACAGTGAAATAACGGGAAGAAACCACTACCGTGGTTTAGAAAACTATCTCTGTGTAATGAGTTATATAGACTCAAGGAATAAGAATCTAAATATGCTCTTTCACATTTAGATATTACCTCCTCCTTATCTCTCCCCTCTTCCCTCTTCTCTACTTTCCTCCCCCTCCTCAACCTTCCTTCATGACACCATCTTTCTCTGTCTTCCTCCCCCCTCCTCCTCTTCTATTTCTCTTTCTCCTATCCCTCCCTATTCCTGTCCTATGTTCATTGGATCTCTGCTCTCTTCCTGGCTGCCCTGGAGCTCTCCAGTGATAAGAATATAAACATATACCATATCTTGTTTGTCATTCTCTTTCCCTTTTCCCCCACCTTCTCATTCTCACTCAAAAATGAATAAAAATATTTGTTTTTCTGAAATAGGCATAATTTTAATCTACAAAATTTGTGCACATTTATGATGTATAACACATTTTAAATTTGTATACACAATGGAATAGCCCCCCCAAAGCTATAGACATACGAATTAATGAGCGAACAATTCTAGACTTCCATAAGCAAACCTGTGGGCCATATCTCAAATTTAAACCATAAAACATAAAATAAAATTTTAAAATGTGATTTGCCAGGAACATTTGACTTCACAAAGGTGCCATCTAACAGCTTAAATTTAAATGTGAAAACATTTTTGCTTTACTTCACAGAAGACAAAGTACTTGGACTCTGGCAGACTTCCTCAGAAACCTAGAATTTCATATATAGGCTCAATCCATGGCTGTCAGTGAATGCAGCATAGCTCCTGGATTATTAATGTTTAAATTATATGTCTAAAATATTGTCTTTAGCACCATTTTATCAGTTAACAGAAAAATTATAAAAGAAAACTATATCTTTTTTCCTTATGCTTGTTATCATTGGGATATGATGCATTTCCCCAAAAGGCTTATATTCTGAAGGCTTTTTCTGACCTAGTAGATCCGATCTGCAATGATTAGATCATGAGGCTTCACAGAGTCTGTGGATTAACCCACCAAGGAACTAAAAATCTGTTGGCATAACTGGGAGATGATCAAAAATTGGAGGTAAGGCTAAGTAAAAGGCAATACATCACTCGAGTCTATGTCTTTTCCTGGGGCCTCTTCCGGTTTCTCTTCTGCTCTTAATTGCTATCACCATTGTCCCAGAAACACAGATTCCAGTGACTAGGGACTTATGCCTCTGTAACAGTGAGTCAAAAGAAATCCTTCCTTCATGGAGTTTTTTTTTATGTATTTGCCACAGTGACATAAAATCAGACTGAACATGAGAAAATACTTATTCAGTAATTCCTTTGAATTCCTGGATTCCAGGACCATGTTGACTACCGAGGATGGCAAGTCATATGCCAAAAGATGTGGTGTTTACGTGTAACTTAGACAATTCATCCCTATAGCTTAAATCAGCTATCCTTTACAAGTAACAACTAATGCAATATAAATTCCATGTGGGTAGACATCCTAGTGCATTGCATAGATGACAATAAAAAAAACATATTTAGAGGTTCACTACACAGGGTATTTCCCCAAATACCTCATTCTTATATTAAGTCCATCAGTAGGGGTCCAATGAAGACAAAATAATAACTGTTCTTCAAACGATATAACTAAGCACAAATTTAATATTTATGTTACAGAAATATATGTTAAACACTATAATGTTAAATAGTGGGATCAGTAGACTCAATTCAGATAAGAATATTCTAAATGGAATACAATATCAATTATTTACCAAACAGTAACTTTGAAAAGAGTTTTTCAAGTTTTGTTTTCTGGACAAAACTTTTGTAGTTCGCCTGTGCAGTTGTAAAGCCCAACTTCATCTCACTAAAAGAATGAGAATTTGGAACAGAAATCTATAAATATTTAGAGATAGATCTATCTACAACTACCACAACTTAATCAATGATAAAGTTTTACATAAATTAGTAAAGAACATGGACAAATGTTTAATCAATATGATGTTAAGAAACATTTACAAGCTTTGTAATTTTTAAGTGAAGGCATAATAATAATATACTTTAAAATTTTAATGTATTTCTCAGTGTGCATGCTTTGCCTATGTATGTCTGAGTATTGGAGGGGCTGACATTGGAGGGGCTGACATTGAAGGGGCATTGGCTCTCCTGGAACTGAAGTTACAGATGGGGTGAGACTCAATATGGCTTTTGGAAAATGAACCCAGGTCTTCTGAAAGAGCAACCAATGATTGTAAACACTGGACCATGTCTCTAGTCTCATGATCATACTTAAAAAACAGACCCTGTTATATCTTGATCAGGATTTAAAGGTAATTTCTGTTTTGGTTGTTGTTTCATTACTCTTCATTACACGTCCACATTGCTATAACTTCCATTGCAATCAAGTCAAAAAACTGTTTCATTATTCCAAAGAAGGACGTTTATGCTCCTGCACCCTTAGGCTAAACAACAACTACTCATGCTCTCTATTGAGTCAGCACTGTGATTTTCAGAATTTGAAATGATTGAAACTTACAATGTTTTACAATAATATGAGGTAAACTCTAATATCATGTTATGTGTGCATGTTAATAGTTTCTTGCTTATTACCATGCAATGATTTCATTTTATATCCACTTCGCCTGTCTTCCACTGTTATATTTTCACACACTAAGTGGACTTTGGTTGCATTAAGTTTTGCAGCTATTATGAACAAAACTATTCTGAAAATATTGTGTAATATTTAAAATGAATATGTTAAAATTCCTTGAGAATTTTAAATATTGAGAATCTATTTTAATTAAATTCAACCTCCTTTGTACTATTTTCTTAATGAATGTTCATTACTTTAGGAAAAATGTTTAGTAGCTCATCTGTTGCATATATGCTTCTAAATTTTCTTCATTAAAGTTTTTTAATTAAAAAAATAATCAAAATATAAGTACACTCCCCCTTCTACACTTTTCTCTTTAGAACCACTCCATACCACCCCCACTAATCGCTCTTCAAATTGATGGCCTCTCTTTTGTTGTTATTGTTACATATATGACATTATTATATTGTTAGATACATTTGCATGTAAATATATAACTACAGTCTGTTGAGTTTTTCAATCTTGTTTGTGTGCGTTTGATTTCAGGGCTGACCAGTTGTTCTTGGATAATCAATTCGGGGGATCATCCCTGGGAGAGACTGAACCTCTTTCAGTGGTCATTAGTTGTCTGTATTTGCTTAGGGATACGTACTGTGAAATTTCCCCCTCTACATCAGCGTGAGCCACAGCATGACCAGCAGGCCAAGCTATCACTACAGGTTTGAGAGTGGCTTTCATAGTATGGTGGTAAGCAAGAACTGTCTAATTAGACTTAAGGTACATTCAGTAGGAAGGGAATCACATCTGGAACTAGAAACCTAATGAACGTCCTGGCACACATAAGATCATAGAGTAGAAACTACTACCACTATGTTACTAGATCAGCATAATTCTAAATTTGTATTGCAAAACTTATCCTTATACCCACAGAAAGATGTAGTTCTCACCCTATTCAAGACAGACAAAACAAAACCTCACTTTGCAGCGAATGGTCCATTACAGAAAATCACAGCTGATCATAATTCAGCGGTCAAGTCACCATAGTGAGCTCAGCAGGGAAGGATGCATCTACAATAAAACTCCTACACCTAAGCCTCTGTAAACATCATGGAAGAGGGTATAGAAGTATTACAACAGCAGAGGAACAGGATGTCTTCTATACAATTATGTACTCTAGAAACAACAGAGGACTTACACATAATATCGCGATAATATGGTTACCGAGCAATTCTTGAGAGATTACAATACCAACAAATATGCTAGCATGGAAGGGGTAATTTCATAGACAACATAGTCTTAAATTTTAAAATCTGGATAATTTATAACCTGAAACATGGTTATTCTCTGGAAAACCCCAGAATTTGCTTCATTTATCAATTTAATCCAATTATCAACATCCTTTTATATATTGTTAACATATTTTCTAATATATCTTACATTATAAATATTTTACAATATTATAAAATGATATTTTCTATTTTTCTCAGTTGATTTGCCCTTGCTCCTTTACATGCAGAAATTAAATTTGATTATAGTCTTGTGCTATAATACTGAAGTTTAATAAGAGGTATAAAAATGGTTTTATCTCCATTATTAATAATTTGTTGCCCTTTAATGCTTTTTCCTTCCTTCCTATTGGCCACATTGTGGCCATTGCCAGGCAGTGATAGCACAAGCCTTTAATCCCAGCACTCAGGAGGCAGAGGTATCTGGATCTCAGTGAGTTTGAGGCCAGGCTTGTCTACAAAGCAAGTTTCAAGGCAGCCAGGAATGTTACACAGAGAATCTCTGCGCCCTGCCCCCGCCAAACAAAAGGAAGGAAGGAAGGAAGGAAGGAAGGAAGGAAGGAAGGAAAAAGAGTGCCCATTAATAAACTTGTGCAAAATTATAGTCATATATATATATATATGTGTATGTGTATGTGTATGTGTATATATATATATAACAGCTTGATGTTCTAAAATTCCTAGGATAATATGCATGACACCCTCACAGAGGAATTTTACTAGAATATAGGAAAATATTTAATGAGCAATAATTTTGAATAGGGACATAAAATTTTCTTGTCCTTTTATTCTCTGTCTAAATGCACATATTTATGTATACAAATATATAACACACCACACACACATACACACACACATAAATTATTGCTCAAATTCAGGAAAGTCTTTGGATAAAATGTTCAAGAAAATGGCATGGAAGTACTCTTACAGCCATAATATTATTTTTACCATAAAGAAAAGTAACTTTGCCTGTTAAATTCTCACTGGAAAACAAAATAATAATCCATTTTCTTGGTCAATGTAGAATCCGAGCTAGGGAGATTTGTTAGTCTTTTATAAAGGGAGGTGTTCTCCACTGTAATCAGTCACGATGCCCTCCTCCAAACTTCTGAGACAACGCTGAAAAGTTTCCTTTTTATGAGATCTACTTTTCTAGATCCCAATGTTGGCCATAGTCCTCTATTTACAAAGTCTTTCTTTAAGAAGCTTACAGAAAAGTGAATTTAACAAGCATATGCCTTCCATTTTCTAGATGACACTCTTATTGAGATGATTAGAATGTGGACTTAAAGCTCAAATAATACTTACCAGAGTACCACTGCACTCCATAAAACTTGGAGGGGTTAAGCTGCTAATCACTTGTTACTTTTAATACAGTTTGATTTTCCAAACTGGAAACTCATATTGCTGTTTCTTTCAATTGTAATCTTTATATTTGGCTCTTAAAGTTTTCAAGAAAATAATCTCATTAAGCAATTTCCCATCCAGAGTAATTTTGTTTTAAAATGGTAACAGGTTAATATTTTTACATCTGTCAAATAAAATTATTATTTTAAACAATGTCATTTTGTAACATTATATTTTAAGTCAAGAAAATATGTTATTATTTTAGCACACAGCATTTGAGGTTTCCCCAAAATAGATACAGTTGTGATATTCCATAATTTAAACATATTATGAGTATATTTTAAAGTGTTATTTATTATGTGTGTCTATAACATTTTTCTGTAACTTTAAACATATTTCTTACCACAAGTTGAACTCTTCCACCATTGAGTACATCTGGATCTAACTCAGGCAAGAAGTGATTGCTTCATGGTGGCAAGAAAGGAAAGAAGTTACAGTATAAATATAGAGAAAGAATATTAAAAAATGCCCGAATATCTTTATTCATAAAATAGAGACAACAGCTTTAATTTATGTCATATATAATGAATGCACATATTACATATATATATATACATATATAATTAAGCTATTATATATAAATTAAGTTTCACAAAAATAAATATCTAAATAATACTTCAATAGTACGTCTCTTTTTAAAATATAAATGTAAATGAGCAAACATCTGAAAGAGCTTACAGTGATATCTAATAAATTATAGAAAATCTAAGAATATTTTAATGACATTTACTTACTTTGTTCCCATTTTTCCTTGGCATTCTGAGACAGTCCAGGCTTGACTCTAACTCACCACGTATTTAAAGGCAAGTCTAAACTTGCTGCTTTTTCTCCACCTCCAAGTACTGGGCTTATAAGCCTGAATCATCACTTGTAGTTTTTACAGTCTTAAATTTTCATTTGAAGCAAGCAGGAGTTTTCTACTTTAGTGCTCTACTATGTTTGATGCATCCTACCAATATTTACAGTGCAGTTTAATTTTACTCTGGTGAAATATTCTGATATCGACTCTTTAAAAAATTGTCTTTGGGAGCTATAGAGATGGTTTAATAATGAGAATTTAAGGCATGGTGCTCTGTGCTGAGAATCAATGAACTGTGGGTTTGGGTGAGGGGGAAGAAAAACAGATCCATAGAGTTTGCTGGGCAGCCAACCTAGCCTAATTCAGTGATTCCCAGACTAACAAGTGACTGTCTCAAACAAAATTATGTTTTTTTTAAAAAAAGACATAAATTGTGTGGGTGGAGAAGGGGTTGTGAATTTGGGAAGAGTTGTTGGAAGGAAATGAATCTGATCAAAATACACTGTACAAAACTGTAAAAGAACTAATAGAAAAAATAAGACAGAGGGTTACTCAAGAATGATATTAAAAGATGGCTTCTGACTTCAACAAAACATACACACATATGCATTTGTACACATATACATGAACTTCTCTGAAAATCCAGGCACATGCACACACAGATTTTCTATATTGGGAGCATGGGGACCTTGGAGGAGGGTTGAAAGGGAGGGGAGAGGCAGGGAGGAGAGCAGAGAAAAAGGTAGAGCTCAATAATCTGAGGGAGTGTCTGTTTCATCTACTAGATACAGATTTTACTTACTAGTAAGTGATAGTATTAAAAGTTTAAGCATTTAAAATTTACCTTGAAATATTGTTTATATTTTCTACTGTATCACATCTATATTAACACTTTAACTTTGGAACACGCTCTCTCATATCTAGTTAACAGAGATAACTAATAGAGTTTGTTGCATTTGTTATCATTCTAAGAATGATATTCCTATAAATTCTGTTAACCTGATTAATGTGAACATGAAATAAATTTGTTTGCATTAATTGTAATACTTCATATGAAAACATGGATTATTGATATTTTTATTTCATTCTTTGACCACAACATATACATCAAATAGCAAAATGCTTCTATTTTTAGTTTTGTTTTCATATGATGCCCAAGTTTTATAAGAAGTTAAATGGGCTGAGGTCCTCCTGTATGAAAGTTCACGTCATATATATCATTGCAAAACTTTAATCCAGAAATGTAGCTGTCAATTTCACAAGTGACTATTTTTTAAAACAAATCTATATATTGACATGACGACAGTTACAAGATACCACACGTTTTCTTGATGAAGTAGAGGAGACTGTGTGGTTCGTGTGTTGGTTTTAAGCATAACAGAATAGAGCTCTTCCTAAACACTTTTGGTGAGAACTGTAAAGAACAATTAAATCCATGCTGTATGAAAGCCTCTGGCGATGTGATGTATTGGCTTTTGGCTAGGAAGTGGTATTTGTTTTAGCACAATTAACCCAGGTTTCACTTTTCAAGATTAGTTTACGATATAAAAATCTAATTTGAAGGAAATGACCTCACCATTTCAGGGTTCTGGAACTAGTTGTTTCTGGAAAGCCCACTTGTGTATGAAGCCACTGGTAGGTGTACTCATTACTCTTTTTTAACTTTTCATCCACAGTGGTCGGCTTGGAGAGGACATCTTCCTCTTCGTCTTGGGAAGAAATGTGTAACATTCAAAGAATTAAAACCAGGGCAGGTAGGTCACGTGATGCTAGGAATTTCATTATAATGAAAGAGTATTGACAAAATGGTGACTAATGAACGTCAGTTATTAGAAGTTAAGCATCTCCCGTTTCAGTTTCAATCTCATCTACTTTGAAGAATAAAAGAAAAAAATAATGCAGTTATCATTGTTTAAAGATAGCATCCATTAGAAAACTTGGTTGTTTTGGAGAGACAATAGAACTTTCTTAGATGAACAGCCTTGATTTTAGACTTATTTTAAGATCCAAATGTCCTTATACCATCCTCATATACAATAGAATTTATGGACTATAACAAAGGTATTTAAAACAGACTTTTGATTTTACAGAATTGAGCTTTGTGTAAGCTATTATTTTCAATTACCAATAGTTCATACTAACTATTCAAAACAATGAATTTCATTGTGATACTTGCTTACATGGTGGAGGAGGGAGCTGATTCTCAAAAGTTATTCGCTGACCTTCACATACCACACACTGTGGCATAGGTGAGCTCACATTCAACACATACCGCAAAGAAAGTGTAAGAGAATACAACATTCTGAAAGCAATCTTGATGTTTAATTACATGAATCTCTGTCTCTGTTTCTCTCTCTCAGTGTGTGTGTGCATGTGTGTGTGTGTG
>LOJH01043106.1:2068-14060 GCA_001685095.1 Ellobius talpinus
GGTAACCCAGACCCATAAAGACAATTATCATATGTACTCACTCATAAGTGGTTTCAAACATAAAGAAAACCAGCCTACAAATCATGATCCCAGATAACCTAGACAACAATGTGGACCCTAAAAGAGATATGCATGGATCTAATCTATATGGGAAGTAGAAAAAGACAAGATCTTCTGAGGAAATTGGGAAGATAGGGACCATGGTAAAGCATTGAAGGGGAGGGGAGAGGATGTAAGGGGAGTATAAAAAATGTATTTTTCAATAAAATCAATTAAAAATGAAAAAAATCAACTAAACTAAGAAAAGCAGCTGGGCAGTGTAGGACAGGCAAGAAACCTGGCAACAAACATACCTTGCATTCTTCTCCTCTGTGGACCTGTTTAGCTTGCACTGCAATCTGCAATTCTAAACTTCTCATCTGAGTAGAGTTTTCTGCTTGGGTTTTGACTGGTTCATTTGGACCTGTGTTACTATCTTGCATATACATTTACTTTGATGTCACTATGTAATCATGAGTTCCCTGAGTAGGAACTATTCCTATGTTAACCTAGGTCCAGGATAGCAACCTAATTTGGCTTACTCTGTTTATCTCACTATGCCAAAGGAAAAGTCTTCAGAAGTGCTATCCTGGAAAAAACTGTAAGCGTGTATGGCTGAATCCCCACTTATAGTCACTTGTAGTCAGAGACCGCTAGTTCATTTCCCAGCTGCCCAGACCCATAATAATCACTCATAAACTATATTAATTACAACACTGCTTGGCCTATTAGCATATGCATTTTTTGCCAACTCTTCCATCTTAATCAACCCATCTCTATTAATCTGTGCATCACCATGAGGTTGTGTTCTACCAGCAAGGTTCATCCAGCAGCTACATGACGTCCCACTGACTCCACTTTCTTTCTCCCAGTATTTTAGTTTCCCCATCTAGCTCTATTCTGCCCTGTCATAGGCCCAAAAAGTTTCTTTATTCATTAACCAATAAAAGCAACACATATACAGAAGGACTTTCCATACCATTCACTGAATCCGATACTTTCAAATGCATATAATTGCAGCAAAGCATTTGTAAAATATTTTGATTGACTATAATAGCTTTAACAATAAAATCTAAGAATCCATTAATAATCATGTGTGCAATAATCACCTTTGGAAAGCTGATAATTGCACACATATACCCATGCATATTCATACATACATGTAGATACACACATACATACATTCATTTACCTTTATCAATTTGCTTCTATCTTACTTTACTTTGTTCAGAAATAAAAATTTTTATCTGGTACATAGTCAGCCAAAGAAATTTTCTTTTAAAAATTTAAAGGATGTAATTAATTTTACTAAGGCCATAATTTGGACAGGCAGAGCTACAAGTCCATGGCTGTCTAATTATATTACTTTTATTGATTCCAACATGCACCATGTTTTCACATAGACAACAAAGCAGAATGCTGTGCCCACAGAAGATGTCCTCTTAAGAGGTATAAATATGTGAACAGTTATTTATATTTCATGTGGTGAACAGGATAAGCTTGATAATCTCATGGAAATTTTATAATGGAACCATATATACCATCAAGGATTAAAGAACAGGTTTGAAGAAGAAAAAAAGTCTTTTCATAACAGGAAGGAGGAGAGAATGCAGGATTAAGGAGCCCATGTAATCATTAATAGATGAGCTCAACACCCAGAAATTAAAAATGTAAGGCTTAGTGAGAAGAGCCTATGGAGGAAGAGGCTGCGTTAAGTCTTCAAGTCTAGGACATGCTACAAAAAATTTATTCTCTATAGTACAGATAATTAGAAGCCATAGAAGGATTCTTCCTAATGGAGATGACTTCATTTACTTAATGAATTCTTGTATGCCTGTTGGTACTGGGCACTCAACCTATTCAAAATTGACAATGGTGTGATAGCAATACAAGGTGGACCAGGAATGAAAAGACTAAAAGGTATTTTAAAATCTTCAAGCAAACCAAAAAACCCAAATTCATATTTGAGCAAATTATTTCCAGATGATAAAATAAAAGCAAACACCATAAAGTTTTCTTCCCATCCTTTTATATGCCAAGCTTCCTACCGTGTCCAGCCTCCCAGCTGACTTCCATGTTCAGGACCCCAGCTGACCTCCATGTCCAGCATCCAGCTGACCTCCATATCCAGAATCCCAGCTGACCTCCATGTCCAGCATACCAACTAACCTCCATATCCCGAATCCCAGCTAACCTCCATGACCAGCGTCCCAGCTGACCTCCATATCGAGCATCCCAGCTGACCCCCATGCCCAGCATCCCAGCTGACCCCCATGCCCAGCATCCCAGCTGATCTCCATGATCAACATCCCAACTGACCTCATGTCTAGCATTCCAGCTGACCTCAATGTCCAGCATCCCAGCTGACTTCCATGTCCAGCATCCCAGCTGACTTCTAAGCCGGGAACAAATTTGACTGTAAAGTAGTTATTAACACCTGCCTTCTTCTAAGCGATTTCTGTAGTTACTAGTTCTGGTTGAAGGTGTGTGTACTTGAACATCTCGTGTGGTGTCATAGTCTTTTCTTCCTCTGCTTTTCCAATTACACAAACACACACACATACTCACACTCACATACACACTCATTCTAATTACTTTGTTACTGCACTTATTTATTTGTTTATTCCATAATAATAGGTGATAAGATGAGATAAAAATAAGCTAGTATATCTGAAAAGTTAAAAAAAAAGGTTGGATAATTTTAACATTCTTGTTAGATCCACTTTTAATACTTAGTTTGTTTTTCAAATTGTGTTTCTCAGTTTGTCTTGCATGTGCCTGCTACATAATTAATTGGATTAAGAGTCCCCTTTATGCTCTAAGTTTGACCTTAAATCATGGTCCTCTAGTGCTAAGACTACATGATGTATCTGTCATCAAATCTAACTTGTATTTTTTTTCTTTTTTAATATATAAATTGTGCATGATATACAGACTAAAATGTGAATTTCTGTAAATATGACTTTGGTACATAAGGTGAAAGGAACAAAGGGAATTATAGAATTGTAATGTCTTATGATGAGTCATTCTTAAGCCTTGGGCTCTCCAACTATAATCATCACAAATTCTGTTTTCTTCCTCTTCACTTGAGTAAGGCAGCATGGTTTGAGCCATGGGTATTTCTTGTCTCTGTTGAACATAGCAGGGTTTAGTTGGGTATTCCCTTTACCAGGCCAGTAAGATTCTGGTTAAATTGCAGCAAGTTAGGCTGTGGTGAAACAGTTGCATTTTGGGGAGGACCATGTTAAATAGAACAGGATAATGTACGTATTTCAGGATGAGTCTTTTTTTGACTCCTCTGCAGATAAGCAATAGGGAAACACTGCATTTTCTGCTGTGTTCAATGAAAGGACCTGGTAGATGTCCAGAAGATAAAATTCTTAGAACTGTGGTAAGGCCACCATGACCGAGTCCCCCTAGTCTGTCTGAACTTGTCCACTGGGTGTTAGTAGCCATGGAAGGATGGAGTTTGGAAAAGATCTGTTTCAGCTCTTCTTGAAAGGTACTTTTTCCTTTGATCATGAATTGTAAGGTTGGGGCGGTTTCTGGTTACACAGACTGCAGGCAGGCTAGGAATGCTAGCAAGCAGCCCAGGAAAGAAATGCTAACATGCTGCAGTCTTGTTTCCTCTCTTCTAAAGTCTGGTTGGTCTATGCTTTGCTTTTTCCTCTCTTAGCCAGTTGTTGGTGAATGAGAGTCAACCAGGAAATTCCTGTTTCTTGAAGTGTCTTCTCCCTGGTTTTGCAATGTGGCTCTAATGTGTATCTATATTTGGGTGTTGATGTCTGCCGTACTTTCTTCCTGAATTATGGCCTCACTGAACATGTGTAACAGGCCCTGAGACCTTGGCACAACTGATACCATTTTAGAAGCACAATTCTAACCTTAGAACCTGACACATAGGCCCCAACACCTGCCAAAAAACATGAACAAAGACCTTATTTGTCAAAGATCGAGTCTATAGTTTCAGGATCCAGGAAAAGTCCCATCTTAGGGTTACTATTGCTATGACTGAAAAAAAACATAACCGAAGCAACTTGTGGAGGAAAGGGTTTATTTAGCTTATGCTTCCATATTCCTGTTCATCACTGAAGGAAGTCAGGGCAGGAACTCAAGAGGGGTGGAACCTGGAGTCAGGTGTTGGTACAAAGGCCATGGATGGGTGCTTCTTACTGACTTGCTCCCCATGACTTGCTCAGTCCAATTTCTTATATACCCCAGCACCATATACTCGGGGTGTTACCACCTACAATGTACTGGGTCCTTCTTCATCAATCACTGCTTGAGAAAATGCCCTACAGGCTTGTGTATAGCCCAATCTTCTGGAGGAATTTTCTCAGTTGAAGCTCCCTCCTCACCAGTGACCATAGCTTGTGTCAAGTTGATGTGAAACTAGTCATCACGGTCCTTAAATGTACTATTCTTGCTTTTTGGCTTCTGTAGTCTCTCTTCTCACTAACTGTTCTTGTTAACTGAATTGTGATAACCAGGAGGAAGGTATTTTTTGGGTTTTGTTTTGTTTTGTTTTGTGTGTGTACGTGCATAAAAGGCAGAGAATGGCAAGGCTCAGGACTGCATGATTTGGGCAAGTTCCCCATGCAGCTGCTCGTCAGCAATGTAGACTCTGTTAGTGTTCTCTAGTGGATTATCTTGCAACAATGCTTAGAAATATGTTTCTAAAGTTGAGAATGCTCAGACGTGTACACCCCCCAAAGAGTGACCTCCATGTGGATATATACAACTTCTCCACCTAATTAATTACCCACCCATTCTCTGTTGAAATAGAGCACACCATCTTCCGAAGTGGTGCTCATTTGCCTTCAGGTAATAAAATCACTCCCTCCTTTGCTTGCATGCATTTGAACCCATTGTGTACAGTTACACTGGAGGCCAATGTTATTCTAGTAGAGATCAATTTTTTTTCTGATTTCCATTGATGCAGAGGTGGGGATTGCTCTAGGAAGTTGTGATGGTCTCAGTTTACCTGTCTGTCTGTTCAGTTGAACTCAGGCCTGCAGGGTTTTGTGCTGAGGGAGAACAATTTTCCTTGTGATCTTTATTTTTTTAATGGATCTGAGGAGAGTAATAGATAGTTTCAGTTTATATCAGTTAAGGTTGCAACTTCAACGCTCCTGATACACAATTGATTACAACTAGACGTCTCTAATAAGACTTGTTTTCAATGAATTTTATTAAGCAGTATCTTAAGAATAAAGCATTGGAAAATTCTTTGCAAATCAGTATCATTTGACATGCCTTTCCAAATTCTTAATTGCTTGAGGAGAGAAAGACACCACACACTGTTCGTCGTTCACTCTCTTCACTTCTCTGCCTTTTCTTTGTTCTTCCAGAAGAGTGGTTATCCCTGAGAACCCATTCCTTGGCAACCACCAATAAAAGGGACACAGAGCAAGCCTCTCATTCTCTTTGTGTGACACTTCATTGCTTACTTGACATTTAATATTTAAGTCCTGTCTTTCTTCTTCTGTGGATGTATGTGGGAAATGGAGAGATAACACTATTGTACACTTCTAATGACCTGGTCATTTAAGGAAGGAGTTTCTAGCTCTGCAACGAGTGTGCTGGGTTTTCAGAATGTGTTGAGGTCCTTTCCTTTACCTGCCTATCAGTCCAACTTTGTTTAACACAATGTTAGTTAGACACATATGTTCAAATGCAAATGTATATAAAAACATCATGCTAGTTGCTAGAGTAAGCCTAGGGCATATATTAAAAGGATTTTGACATTGATTCCTTTACTTTAGTTATTATTATTGTTATGTGTATGTAAGGTGTGTGTGTGTGTGTGTGTGTGTGTGTGTAGGCCATAGAACAACTTTGTATTTATATTCGGTTCTCTCATTTCATCTTTACATGAGTTCCTGGGATCGAACTCAGGTCTACAGGCTTTTGTGGCAAGTACCTTAAACTGCCGAGTCATCCCATTGGTACCATTACTCATTCTTTTAACCTCTTAAAGTCATCACAGAAGAGCTACATCAAGGATAACTTAGAGTTCATTCTAGAAAACCCTGTAGTACA
Source organism: Ellobius talpinus (assembly GCA_001685095.1). Taxonomy (NCBI): domain Eukaryota; kingdom Metazoa; phylum Chordata; class Mammalia; order Rodentia; family Cricetidae; genus Ellobius; species Ellobius talpinus. Next base: position 8,150 of record LOJH01043106.1, read on the forward strand.
AGCCAAATCTTAAAAAATGTTTCCAAAAGTCATGATTTTGGGAAAGAGACTGGTAGAAATGAGAGGCTGCCGCAGAGATAGGTGGGTGGTTAGAGAGGATGTGGAGTTCCTGGGGAGGTAGAAACAGGTGGATGTCTGTGAGTTTAAGACCAATCTAGTCTACATAGTGAGTTCCAAGCCTATCAGTCTCAGTAAGAGAGAGAGAGAGAGAGAGAGAGAGAGAGAGAGAGAATGTAGGGAGAAGATAATCAGAATGAATCAGAATGCATATATAAAGAGATAGATAGATATGCACTAAATTGCCAAATAACCAAATTAATAAATAAAATTATGTTCTATTTCTCTGTATAACATTGTAGTTCCACCTAAGCTATGAGCAGAAGTATAAACAGTCTGTAAAATCATTCATTTTGCAAGGCATCTTAACTTCCAGGATGGACATATGATCTGCAAACAGATGCACTTCCTCCTCAATCTTTTGGCAAAAGACATGCTGCTTCTGGTCACATTCTTAGACATGTCCCCTGTACTTGGAAATTTAGGAATCCCCCCATCTGATTCTAAACCCAGTGAGACAAAATGTCTTAAGGTTTACAATCCAGAGATTATGTGAAGCAATACAGATCTAGGATTAATTACTCGAGATCGGGTTTGAATATGTAACCGTGCTTTCTGAAGGAACCTTTGAGTGATAGAAATAACACACCAACACAGTCCCCAACACCACTTACAGTTCATACTAATCACCCTCTCCTCTCTCTTTGTCTGCTAATTTTCTGAGACAGCTTCTCATGCTACCCCAAGCTGGCCTTCACCTCATCATGTTGATAAAGATGACCTTGTCAGCTTGATCTTCCTACTTCCACCTTCCCAGTGCTGGTGTCACAGGCATGTGCCATCATGCCCAGTACAACCATTTCTTTCCCATAAAATGGGAAATGCTGTGTATGACTCATTTTGGTACTTAATTGTGTTGTCTTTATTATCCTTTAAAGTCTTAATAATTTTATCTTCGGTTTTATTGGGGGGAAATGCTGAACAAGACTCACTTGGTATCCGTCTTCTTGTGTTGAGAAAACTATCTTTATAGCCCTCAATAATCCAGCAAAAAAGTGTCATGGCCCAATTTAATATTCAGTTAACATAATCCATTAACTTGAAAACCAAGTTTCAAAATATTCCCATACTTCATGAGTATGTATATAAACAGCTCAACAAAACTTCATTGACTAATGCCTGGAATTAAAAGTAGTAGGTGGCTTAGCAAACCCCACAGTGCGGAATGCAGTCAATCTGGAATCTGTGGATTTGAGGCTCTTGCCAAAATAAGCTGCTGCTTTAATGGTGTCTCCTCCTACTCCAAGGCCTGGGAAACAGGAAGCACAAGTTCAAATAAGATGGCCTTTCTGTAGTAGAAAAGTAATTGCCTCATGAAACGTTCGCCAAGTGAATATTTTTGATGTTTCCATGATCAAAAGAGATTTGGGTCTTGCTTTTATGTCAACTATTTGATGGCAGCCATGCAAATCATCACAAGTTCATGGGATTATGAAAACTGAATAATTACAGCAGCAACAATTCTGCTTTTGATCCTTAGAAGAGGTGGGGAGTATCAAAATGTATTCAAGGTGGAAGAATTCAGTTACCTTAAAGGAACTCAATGGTAGAACAAAGACTGAGCAGAAAGATGGTGAAAGCATCTATGTCCATTTGTACTCCAGGAAAGCCTGCTACTCTACTGTGGGTGATTTCCCTGGAAAGAAGTATAGCCATTCAGAAAGAAGTGTCAGTTGAATATGTCAGTTCACAGATGAGGGTGGAGAGCAATTTTCCTTATTTAAAGTCAGTTGACTATAGATGCTAACCACTTCACAAAGAACCTTTACAGAAACATTTAGACTAACCCTTTGCTCAACAACTCCCATCACAGGCTAGCTAAATTGAAATAAAATTAGCTGCTATGGACCTGCTACATGGCTCAGGAGGTAAAGGTGCCAGTGACCAAATTTTCACACTTGAATTCTATTCCTGGACCTACATGGTGGAAAGAGAGAAGCTATTTGTCCTGGTTGTCCTCTTACCTTCATGTATGATGTGCCATGGAATATGTTTGTAGTCATGTACTCATACACACATGCACACACATGTACATACACAAATAAATTAATAAAATGTAAATACAATAAAATAAAATTAACTGTTATAGAAAATTTGGAGGGACGATCACATTGTATCTAATCTGATTTCAGGATTTCTTTCTCTTTTATCTCCTTATTTTTTTGGACATTTGTTTGTTCTTTCTATCAAGCTATAATCTATTATCTATCTACCTATCTACTTCCTACCTACCTACCTAACCTGTTTACCTGTTTCTGAGACTAGGATTTGTATAGTCCAATTTGGCTTTGAACTTGTTATGTAGCCAAGGATAACCTTGAGCTTCAGGGTCTTCTGCCTCCACCACCCAGTGTTGGGATTGCATGTGTGCACCGCCTCTCCTGTTTATGTGGTACAGGCTTTGGAAACCAGGGCGTCTTGCAGGCAAGACATGTATTCTGTTCTACCAATTGAGATGTATCCAGCCTTTGATAAAAACATGTTTTTCCTCTTTTATAGTCATTGTTAGTTGTTATTGCTTACAACTTGAAATCATCCTGAATATTATAGACCTAGAATCATTTAGTATTGTGCAGTAGAAAATACCATTATGACAAATTCACCCCAGGATTGTATTGAGGGCAATCTTTTCTCTCTGGCACATCAGCATCTGGTGGGTGATGTTTTGCTTAGTCATTTAATGCATGTACTCACATAAAAACAGTGTAAAGAACAGAGTAGACAAGATGTAACTGAAATTACACAAATGAGAGTTGTACTCTCTAAAATGAGAGAGTAAGAACATTTTGTTCTGACATATTGAAAACTCAGAAAATAAACCTGAATTAAACAGGATGACATTTGGGATGTTTGAGGCAGAGTAGCAGATTCTAAATCTTCATACTGCCATGTGTTACAAGTCAGTCCTGCAGCTTACCACATTCTACTCATGGTTATATCTAGAGTCTGTGCTTCAAGGCCTTGGGAAAGTAAAACATCCCCATGTCTCAAAAATCAAAGGCTACTAAATAGTTATGCATAAACCAGATGTTCTTCTGTCTTCTGTGACTTGGCAATTCATATGTCACTGAGAATTTTTTTGTTGTTGTTCTGGGGAAAAAAAAGTTGCTTCTGTAACCAGTCTCCACACTTCTGCCAAGTCACAGAAGCAGGTCCTAAAAGTGGGTAGCCACATCACATCCAGGAAAAAGCAAAGAGACATAAGTGTATGTGTGCTAGAACTCAGTTTGATTTCTCCACTCACACAGTCCAGGATCCCAAATCAGTGAATAGTGTTGCCTGTTTTCAGGCTGGTTCTTCCCACAGCAGCGAGGGCAAACAAGACAATCTCCCACAGGCCTGCTGATGGACTGCCCCAGTCTAGACTACCCTTCCTGAGCTTCTCTTACCAACTTCTTCCAGGTTGTTTTGTTAGTGTCAAACCACTCATCGCAGTTTCTCTGAAGACAGATTGGATTCTAGGTAAGGTATATTTAACATGATTCAGACCGTAGACCTCAGGACCTGTCCCAGTTTGCTTTCTATTGCTATGATAAAACATTGATGAAAACCCATTTGGGGAGAAAAGACTTTTTCATGTCATAACTCCCAATCGTCCTTAAGGGGAATCAGGAGAGAAACTCAAATGCAGGAACCTCGCGGCAGGAGCTGAAGCAAGGAGGATGGAGGAATACTGTTTAATGACTTGCTCCCATATTCTGTTCATCCCAGTTTCTTATACAACCCAGGACTACCTGCTCCAGATGTGGCACCACTCCAGATGTGGCACTGCCCACAGCAGACTGGGCCCTCCCTCATCAATCATTGTTTGAGAAAATGTCCCCATGGACTTGCTTATCAGACAATCAGATGGAGGCATTTTCTCAGTTGAAGTTCCTACTTTCTAAATGATGCTGGTTTGCTTGTCTTAAGTTGGCAAAAAACAAACAAACAAACAAAAAACCAAAAAACTAACAAGCACAGAGCCCCAGACTCCAAACTGGGCCTGGATTCCACCTTTTTTTCTCTTTATCTCTGGGAAGCTGTCAAAGTACTAGGGCAGTCAGGGTCTCAGCGTGTCTACACGGCAAAACTGTCTACTAGGCTGGCTCATTTATGAATGTTCCTCTTCCAGATCTTGGCCTGATACATGTTTACTGGTTTGAGCTTTTCAAATCATGCAGGCTTTAATGGCTTTGATATATATAAGGCATCTTCTCTAGCACTAATTATATATGTTTTTATAAGCATAAACTTGATAGTCTCCTATCTGCTGTGACCTGACAATTAACAAGTCACTCAGAATTATTTTTTGACCTGCAAAACATAAGTATGTCTGTATATTTAACGCTAGAGACATAGCACATAGACACCTCACATTCGTTAGGTCATTTGACTGTTGCACCACATCCTAACACATTTCCATCACTTGCTCAGTCCCATACATGATTTTAAATGATATCTTAATGGAATGTGCTTCACGGAGACAGTTTTAACCGGTTCTTGTGTGGATTCGATCTGCCAGTTTTAACAATCACATTTTAATAGTTATGTAAAAACTTAACTCATGCTCTCACAGATAGAATTATAGTAGTATATACTTCAAGAACAATAGGTGGTTTAATCAGTGTAGTTAGAAAATCAGAAACTACTTGGCTAGATGATGAGACACTACATGGGACGGAATTGTTGTAGCCTAGATCAGCCAGCTCCAGGCTTCTTATCCAGCTGCAAATGAATAAAGGAATCCAGCCAAGATGAGCCCCGAACCAGTCCCAGCTGGCCCACAGATCCAGCTGCAAAGACATTGTGTGATGCCAGGAAGATTTTCTTTATTAGTGTTTTTGTAGTACTAGAACATAAATACAGAGAAGAACCAAAAAGTGGAAACTATAATTTACACACTTTATTGGTTATTGCCTTTGATATCTTGATAAGTATTCATGCCAGGGCACATTTCAACGCCAATTCCAAGTCAGGTTGTGAGAGAAACACCAGATGGAAGCCATTATCCTTTCAGTAGGTGAACTTGAGAGTCTATTTGTACTTTTATTCCTGTTGAATTCTCTTCTTTAACCTTTTCCTTACTCTTATATTCTGAAGCAGTGGAATAGTGGAATAGGCTAAAGGGCGGAGTTCAAAAGGAGAGGACGGTTTAGTAGAATTGCTTTAATAAATATTAATTTGTTGTTACTATTAAACAATATTAGTTGAAGATGTGTTATATTGGTTTTTGCTGTGGAACAGTTGTTTAGTGATGCAAAGATGTGTTGCATTCTTTTATGTGTCCTTTGTTTAACTAGGGGGCACTGTCTTACTTTGCCTATCTAAAGCACCTGACTGGTCTAATAAAGAACTGAACGATCAATAGTGAGGCAGGAGGAGGATAAGTGGGGCTGCAAGGCAGAAAGAAATAAATAGAAGGAGAAAAAGAGAAGGAAGAAGAGTGAGAAGAGGTGAAGGAAAGGAGGACGCCAGGGTCCAGCTACTCAGTCACCCAACCAGCCATGGAATAAGAAGGAAAGAAAGACATCTGGACTAAAGAAAGGTAAAAATCCAAGGGGCAAAAGGAAGGCAGGATAATTCAAGTTAAAAAATATGGATAGAAACAAGCCAAACTAATGCCAGGCATTCATAAGTAAGAATAAGTCTCTGTGTATCTATTTTGGGAACTGGGTGGTGGACCCCCAAAGAGTTAAAAAAAACTACATTAGTCTCTTTAGCTGTTTAAAAGTAAGAAGTCAGAGTTGGACTTTTAAAATGCATTCTGTTTCTTTTTTTTCAGACACTTTTTTATTGTTATTAAAAAATTTTC
>LOJH01043107.1:0-13706 GCA_001685095.1 Ellobius talpinus
GCCTCTGCCTCCCAAGTGCTGGGATTAAAGGTGTGCGCCACCACTGCCCGGCCTCAAGGGTGTTTTTTGAGTTGAGGGGAAAAAAAACCACAAAGCAAATTATTGTGGCTTTTATTTAAAACTCAAGTGAGTTACTTGAAACACAGAAGATAGGGCCAGAAGAGAAGCCTGAGATGTAATGTCATCTGTCATTGTCCCCACTCCACCCTCAAGAGCTCTGCTCACCAGTCAGTATGTCTCACCTTTCTTGTCCCTCAGAGAGCTGCTGCGGTGTGAGGCTGCACTGGCTAGGCTGTACTGTCGCATGGCCCTACTCAACATCTTCGCTCCCAAGCTACCTCACTTATTCACTCGCCTCTTCCACATCCCCGCCATCCGAGACATTACATTAGAACACCTGCAGCTCCTGTCCAATCAGCTCCTTGCACCTCCCCTCCCAGGTAAGACTTGGCCAGAGGAAAAGAGCCCCAAGGTTGAGGCAGGTCACATAGGCTGCCTAGCATGCTAGTTCTCCATGGTGGGGTCAGGGGACCTGAGATGGCAGTCTGTCTGCTCTTAAACAACTGTGAGCGCATTTTCACCCTAGTCCTTTAGTCATCTGCCTTGTGCTTACTAAACATGGAGCTGCTGTCACAGGTGTTCTGCTTGACCCTGGAAACAGACATAGGTTCCCATGGCAGGACCTGCTCCTAAGCTGCTCATGTGAATCAGCTAAGACTGGAATACTTCAGGCAAGGGCTCTTTGTGTCCATTTGGGCAGTGCTAAGTGAGGGAATCATTCCTTGGTCCACTCATAACTGAGGGGCTCCTCTGTCTGCCTCTAGTACCTCACCCTCCCTTTTTCTTCTGAGCACCTAAGATAGGAGCGAGTGGTAAGGGAGGCACAGGCCCTCACCCCCACCCCCAGACCCTGTTGCAAGGGCACTGTGAACCCATGGCATTTTAGACAGCCACAGGATCCCAGCCAGCATATACAAACCATCTCTCCTCTAGCCTGACAGAGCACCAGCATTCATCAGCCCTCTTCAAGTAACACACCATAAGAGGAGCTTTGCCATGACAACTGAGTAATCACACTGGCCACCTCAACACCTTAGTGAAGCTAGGCTGGCCCAGAACAGCTAGATGGGCCACCCCATGTTGGTCTTTAAGAAATTTAGCAGGGGAAATGACATCAATAAAATACTTACTATAAGCATAAGGACCCAAATTCAGGTTGCCAGCATCCATATAAAAAGTTGGGCACAAGCTGGGTGCATACCTTTAATCCTAATACGTGGGAGGCAGAGGCAAGCGAATCTCTATGAGTTTGAGGTTAGCCTGCCCTACAATGCAAATTTCAGGATAGCCAGGGCTACACAGAGAAACCCTGTCGGGGTACAGTGGTGTGCATCTGTAACCTCACTGTTAGGGAGAGGCAAGTCAGGTTAGCTGAATCAGTGAGTTCCAGCTTCAGTGAAAAACCTTATCTCAAAATAGGGTAAAGAGCTACTCAGGAAGACACCTAACGTCAACCTCCAGCCTCCAGGCATTCATGTAACCTGCATACACTTAGCATACATGTACACACACATACATGTACACAGAACAAGAAGCTTGGGCTTCCACTGAAGGTATTATTTGAAGCACTGTGTTACTGCTAAAAAGAAAACATACGTTTAAAGGTCACAAGCTCTTGACTTCTTCACACTGTCCTAATGGTCCAGGACTTTCCATCTACCATTTCCCATCCTTGCCATCCTTTCTGGTGGGTCATTGCTTATTTGTCTGTTTTGTAGGCTCTCACAGGCACTGAAGGCTGCAGTTCTGTCAATGTCCCTTTCTTTCCCTGTCCATAGATGGCACCATCAGCTCCAGCTCCATCCTCCTGGCACAGTCTCTGCAGCACTGTATCCACTCACAGAGCTGCTCTGCCACCGACCTCTTCTACCAGGGCAGCTCCCAGACGCTGAGGGAGTGGCTCAGCGTGGCCATCACCCGCACCCTGCACCAGGGTGAGGACAGTCTTCTGGAACTGACAAAGCAGATCTGCGCTTTCCTGCAGGTATAGGCTTGAGCTCATGGATCCCAGCTGTGAACACCATTGAAACAGGAGTTTCATTGACTTGCTGAATAGTGCTCTCTCTTGAGCCGCTGGGCAGCCATTCTTGAAGACTCTTCTGCATTTGGTGGTCTTCTCCTCCAGAGGCTATCAGCTACTTGCACCTATTCAGCATGTCCTGGATGATTTGTCTTCCTTGTGATATGAGGAGATGGAATGTGTTGCCTGTGTCTTTCCCATGCTTGCTTATTGCATGTCTTCTTTCAGACAGCACCGGAGCAGTTTCCCTCTGAAGAATTCCCAATTTCTGAGTCCAAAGTCAATATGGATGTGAATTTCCCTGGAGCAGCTTTTGTTGTTGTGTCTTGCAAAGAAAGTCAGTCTGGATTCCGCAAAGAGTAAGTTGTCCTTTCTCCAGAAGTCAGTGCTGGGGAGAGAAAGCAGCACTGCCCCAGGAACATGTCTGCAGCTGTCCTTGTCCTCGAGTGCACACTGTCTTTAAAGCTAACTTGCAGTTCTTCCTGTATCTCCTTCGGTGGGGAACTAGGCTTTATAGAAAGCGACCTTCTAAAGGTGGTGGAGATGACTTATGCCCAGTGCATGGCCTGGCCAAGTCTGTCTTAACCCCCACTTCCTCTCAGCTCCTCTCTGTACAAGGCCCCGTGGGCGCGTGTTCTCGTCTATGGGCTTGGCCACAAAGTGAAGCGCACCGGCCAACTGAACCTCATTGAAGCTGCCTGCTACCCCCGAGATGCCTCCCCAGCCAATACTGGGCTCGCTCCTCCACCCACAGCTGACCAGTACCCTTCCGTGGTTCTCTCCACAGACAAGGTCCACATCAAACTAGGTAAGTCTTTCTCAGCTCACAGTGATGCAGATGGTGAGCAGCTGTCCTCTGCTGGCCTTCTTTTGGGAGCTCCCAGTCCCATTGCTAGGAATGAAGAAAGACTGCTCAGAGCAGTGTTTGAGAGACAGTAGATTAATACTGGTTAGAGGCCACCCAGGCACAGAGGGATTGCCTTCTTCCTCAAGCTCCACGGGGAGCCATCTGCAAAGAATGGCAGTCATATTCTTGCAACTATCACAGGCTGTAGCAATCTTAGTTGCCAAATGTTCCTGGAGTTTTTGTTATGACAATGCTCTGGTTCTGATGTGACCTGTGAGCATCTGCTGTGCTTATCTCTGGCATCCCTAGTAAGCCTCAGGGATTAGGGTCTTGATGAAGCTATCAATGTCTGTCCTTGACAAAGCCAACTGAAAGGAAAGAAATCTTCATTCCAGATTCCCACTCTTGCTCAACCTATTTAACCAGAAAAGAGCAGCCTGTATCTGCCCAAGACAGTCATTTGCTCTAGCTAAACTTCACAGAGATTCACCTGTTTTTGCCTCCCGAGTGCTGGGATTAAAGGTGTTTCCTACCACTGCCCAGCAACCTACACTCTTTTCTTAATCTTTTTCCCCCCATAGTCTTTTGTCTTCACCTCCTGTTATTTAAGCTTTACATTAAATTCAGAATCTCAGCTGGGCATTGGTGGTGCATGCCTTTAATCACAGCACTTGGGAGGCAGAAGCAGGTGAATCTCTGTGAGGTCAAGGCCAGCCTGGTCTACAGAGAGAAACCCTGTCTTGAAAAACTAAAAAACAAAACAAACAAACAAAAAAAAAACCCACAGGATCTTGCTAGGAGTGTAGTTCATTGCAAGTGTTTACCATGTGCCAGGCCCTGTGGTGCACTTCCAGCATAACAACCTAAAACAGAGGTTTTCTGTCGTCCAAGTTTTTGGCATACAGACATTTACCTCAAGGTACAGGTGAGGGAAAAGCCCAAAGGCCCCCGAGACTCGCTTTCCTGGTGCTCACAGAGGGGATGGGTTACAGTACAGGGTAGGAGGTTTGAGACTTTGCCTCTCACAGGAGGTCACTTTGGTCAGACTTGGGCTGTGGCAGTGAAAGCAGATAATAATGGTCAAAGTTGGAGGTGGAGGTCTGTGCAGCGCCCTGAGCGCAATTGCCATCACTACAAAGAGCACAGAAACCTTCCCAGTTCCCCTGCCTGGGTCCTGAGTGTACTTGGGACTTAAGGCCATCTTATGTAGGTTTAAGGTCTTAATGAGTTGTGGCCATGCAAAAGGGCCATGTCTTCAAGCTGGGCAGGCTTCAGGAAAGCCCCTTTTAGCATAGGCCTTATGCCCATCTCTAATTCTGGACTTGAGGCACTTGGTATCTTCTTCTTTCTTCACTTAGTTTATCTTTAATTGTTTTGCTATGTAGCCAGACTGGCTTCAAACTCAAAATATTCCTGCCTTAGCCTTGCAAGTTGTAGGGTGACAAATGTGAGCCACTATGCCTAGCCTGCCCAGTGACACCTCCCTAGATGTTGCTTTATCCCATTGCCACACCAGCAGGTATGGTGCAGCTGGCTTCTGATTGCCATACCTATAGATAACTGTTTGGAGACACTGGGCAGCAGGTGCTTTTTCAAATGTATGTGGGTCAGATGCTGCCAGTCACACATGTTCTTTCTGGGCCCTTCTCTTAGGAGTGTCCCCACCTCCTGGAGCTGTGCTGGTCTTGCACTCTCTGCCCCTGGAGTTCCCCCTGGCTATGGCCTTTGCAGAGCAGCTGCTGTCCTGGAAATCAGAGGACAGTGAAGGGAAGTCAGAGGACGAGCCTGATGCCGTTCCTACTGCTGTCCTCCTCCACGTGGTGGAACTGCTGGGTAAGCAAGTGTCGGGTAGGTGGAGTTTGGTAACCCAGGCAGCTGCAACCTGTCAGAGCACTTCCTCTGAAAGTAGGCTTGGGAGTCCTGACTCTAGTCAGTGGTCTGCAGGGTATCACCACTGTACCATCTGGTAGCAGCTGCCTATGAAGTGAAGAACAGCACTGTCATGCTTTAAAGTGTTAAATGTTTGCCATTAATGGAGGCAGAAGCAGGCTGATCTCTGTGAGTTTGAGGCCAGCCTGGTCTACATAGTGAGTTTTAGGTCAGCTAGGACTAAACTGTGAGACTCTGTCTATAAACAACAACAAAATGTAAATGTTTGCTTCATATGCTGTTTTTATAACTGATGGTGAAGGGGGGCATAGATGCCAATGGAACACTACAACCATAGAGCTACTGATAGACTTGAAGCATACAACACTCACAAAATGGTCAACTGAGGTATCAGATTTTTAACTACAAGAAACTTACCTCTAAAATATTTGAAGTAAATATTGAACTTTAATTCACAATGTGCCTGCTCACAGTTTAGAAGTAAGTCTTCATATTAATCCGGACATAGGGGCTGGATGGCTAGAGGCACAGATGAGTATGTGCTAAAGCCAATCCAGTGACTTGTTAATGGTGGACTCTGAATGATAGACCTAGAGAAATAAACCCTGATGAAAAATAAAACAAACCATGTAGCAATCCCAGATGCCTCAGGGACTACATATGTCACTGACACAAATAGTCAGAGGAAAAGGAGTGTTGACATATGTCCACCTGGCAGTGACCACATCCTGACTGTTCACTGTCAGATGACATCTGACTAGAGGTGTGTGGTTTTGTTGTTTTGTTTCTTTCTTTCTTTTCTTTTTTTCTTTCTTTCTCTCTTTCTTCCTTTTAAGTAGACAGTGGTTCACTTTGTAGCCCTGGCTGGCCTGGAACTCCCTGTGGAAACCAGATGGTTCATACTGTGATAAAAGGCATATGACAACATGCTGAGCCAGAATTTTTATTTTCTTCTTCTTCTTTTTTTGGTACATTTTTTAAATTTATTTAACTTTATCTTATGTGCATTGGTGTGAAGGTGTCAGATCTCATGGAACTGCATTTTCAGACATTTGTGAGCTGCCATGTGGATGCTGGGAATTGAACCCGGGTCCTCTGGAAGAGCAGTCATTGCTCTTAACCTCTGAGCCATTTCTCCAGCCCCAGAATTTTTATTTTCATTTCAATAAAAGATAGAAAAGTAAGTTTTTTGTGATCCTCCCAATTTTTAGATATTGGCAACTCGGTCAAACTTGTAGGACATTTAAGACACTCTGGGTGGTGCAGGAACAGATATGTGTGCTACCTTGTTCGGGTTTGGTGAAGAGTTCTGTTTGAGGATGTCTGTCCTCTTACATAAGTGTCCTATGGTAAAGGAAAGACTTGGTGTGGGTAACATAAGCCTCGAGACTAGGGACAGGGGAACTTTAACCTTGGCCTTGGAAGGCTCCAGGAGAACCAATGAACTTATTTTCAGTAAGAACTTCCAAGCAGCCTCCTCCTGAGAGAGCAGGAAGCTCAATGCCTTTTCTGGAAGGTGTTGCACCTAAGCAGAAGACTTAGGAGCCCCAGGAAGTGCTCTACCCAGTGCAAACCCCATCTGGATGGAAGCAGCTACGGCCTGTTTCCTTGCAGCTCTGGACTCAACTGCCTCCTTGGGACTGGACCAAATGTTCACCATCCTCAGTTGCTCAAATACCTGAGTTTTCATGACATCCATCCTGTCTCAGCCAACATGAATAGAAGCATTTGGGAGCTGGGGCTATGGCACAGCTAGAAAAGCACCTGCCTAGCATGTACAAAGCCCTGAGTTCAATCCCTAACACTTCATAACCCAGGTGTGCATCTGATGTGAAGAGATGTTGGGACATCATTTTATTGGATTTTTTTTCTTTAATCATTCAGTTTCATCCACTGTATACATTTCTTAAACCATGTACTCAGCTCCCCATATCATCTCTTATTCCTCCTCTTTCCCACAAATCCTTTTTCTCATTGTCTTAGCCAGGGTTTCTATTGCTGTGAAGAGACACCATGACTACTATGGCTCTTACAAAGGAAAACGTTTAATGATATGGCTTATTGTTTCAGAGATTTAGTCCATTATCACCGTGGTGGGAAATGGTGGTGTGCATGCAAACATGGTGCTGGAGAAGGAGCTGAGAGTTCTATATCTTGATCCTCAGGCAGCAGGAAGTGAACTGAGACATACTTCTTCCAACAATACCACATGTCCTAATAGTGCCACTCTCTATGAGCTTATGGGGGGGGCAATTACATTCAAACTATCACACCCATCAAGTAGAATTTTCTTTAATTCAAGATCTTATGTAACCCAGGCTAGCCTGGAACTCACTATATAGGCAAGGATGATTTCAAACTTCTGATTCTCCTGCTTACACTTCTTGTGCTGAGATTACATGTGTGGAGTACCATGTATGTCTTATTTCAGACATGTATGCTTGGAGAATGTAATAAATACTTTTATTCAATTCAGCTCCTTCCTGGTTTATTTGTTTGGTCTGTTGGATTTTGTTTCGTTTTCTTGTTGCTTGGTGGTTTCTTGTTTGTTATTTGATTTTTTTTTTTTAAGATTGAGTCTCGGTTTAGCCAGCCTGCTCTTGAACTTACTGTATAGCCGAGGATGACTTTGAATTTCTGCTCTTTCTGCCTCTACCTTCTGAATGCTGGGATTATAGGTGTGTGCACCCATACTTGATTCCTTTCCTTGTGTGCATGTATGTGCGAGTACGTCTGTGTGCGTGTGTGTGGAGACTCGAGGTCACTATTAGGTGTCTTCTTCAGTTCTTCTCCACTCTATTTTTACTGAATCTGAGACTCACTTGTTTTGCTAGGCTGGCTGGCCAACAAGCTCCTGGGAGTCACCTGTCTGCCATCCCAGAAGTGGAGTTATACTATACCCAGCTTATATGTGGATGTGAGAATCACACTCAGGGCTTCATGCTTATACAGCATGCATTTACTAGCTGAGCTGCCTCCCCAGCCACTTTCTTCTTCTAAACTTAATTTTCTTTTCTTTTTTTTTTTTGCTTGTTTTTTTAAGACAGGGTTTCTCTGTAGCTTTGGAGCCTGTCCTAGAGCTCGCTCTGTAGACCAGGCTGGCCTTGAACTCACAGATCTCTGCCTCCCAATCGCTGAGATTAAAGGTGTGCACCACCACTGCCCAGCTTAAACTTAATTTTCAAGGAGTTTTTTGTACCCTTGCTGTACATGGAAAGTTAGTATACCTTGTCATAACTGTAAAATGTAAGTATAAGAGAAACACAAGGAAAATAAAGGCTGTTGTGAAGCTACATGTTGTAGTCTATTAAAGGCTACTATGTTAAAAACAGATATATGAGGGTGGGAGGACGGCTGAGCAGTTAAGAGCAGTTGCTGCTCTCCCAGAGGACCTGGATTCAGTTCTCAGCATCCATGTGTAGTAGTTTACAACTGCCTCTAACTCCAGCTCCAAGGGACCATCTTCTGGTCTTCGTGGATACCTGCACACACTTGGCAGGTGGACACACAGACACAACACATTCAAATACATAAAAATAAAAACTGAGCTGGAGAGATGGTCAGTTGTTAAGAGCAATTACTGCTCTTTCAGAGGACCTGGGTTCAGTTCCCAGCATCCACATCAAATGGCTCACAACCATATATAACTCCAGTTCCAGACCTACACCTTCTGAGTGGGTACATGTGGGCACCTTATAAAGTTATACAGGGGTACATATACACATAAATTAAAATTCAATAAATCTTATTTTTAAAAAATAAAAACCAATCTTTAAAAAGATTATCTCAAAGTCCTTCCTTCTTCCTTTCTCTTCCCTTCTCTTCCTTCCCCCTACTTCCATCTTTTCCTTCCTCTCCTCCCCTACCTCGGTCTCCTCTCTTCATTCCTTTCTTCCTCCCTTTCCTGCCCTTGGCAGTACTGGGGTAAAATCTAGGGCCTTGAGGATGCTAGGCAAACGCTCTGCCCCTGAGCTATACCCTAAACCAGAGTAAGGCTTTCTTATTGACTCGGTTGGGTCAGCTTTAAGTCATCATTCAGTGTGTGTTTTTGAGTAGACTGAGTTATTCATCCCCAGTGGCAGACATCCTCTCTATTGGAAAGCATTCTAATGGCTTCTGACTAGTCCTGTGCAGAGATGTCTGGCCTAAGATCCAGAAGAAGGTGGCGTGCTGTCAAAGTCATAGGCTAATGGCCATGGCCAGCCGGCCAGACTATACTGATCTCTCCATGTCTAAGCTCCATCACAGTGCTCAGAGCTGTTCCTGGGAAATGATGAGCAGTGACATGGTTACTTTGTTTTCTCTTTGTCTCAGGAAACTTTCTGTGGACCACAGACATGGCGGCCTGTGTCAAGGAGTTGGTCTTCCACCTCTTGGCTGAGCTCTTGCGTACAGTACACACCCTGGAACAACGGAAACACCCCGCTGGCCTGTCTTCCTCTATTGCCCTCCAACTCAACCCCTGCCTGGCCATGCTGATGGCCTTACAGTCAGAGCTGCATAAACTGTACGACGAGGAGACCCAGAGCTGGGTCTCAGGCAGTGCTTGTGGCAGCTCTGGAGTAGTAGCTGTGGGTGACCAGGGCAGGTTTTCCACCTACTTCCATGCTCTCATGGAAGGCTGCCTGGCAGTTGCTGAAGTAACCCTGCCTACCAATATTAGTGTCACAGCTAGTGGGGTGACCTCAACGACCACCCCAAACCTCAGTGACTCATCCTCATCCTCCTCCTCCTCCCCCGGACAGACCCCACAGAGCCCTAGTCTCCTGTCCAAGAGGAAGAAAGTCAAGATGAAGCGGGAGAAGGCCTCATCCTCCAGCAAGCGCCAGTCCTCCTGTACCACAGATGCGGATTCCACCATGCTCAGCATTGGGGGGAGCAAACCTGAGGACATGCTGTGGTTCCACCGTGCCCTCACCTTGCTCATCATCCTCCGGCACCTTACCAGAAAGGATCCACAAGGCCTGGGTGTGACGAGTGATGCCATTGCCGATGCCTGCCAGGCCCTGGTGGGCCCCACTGCTCACAGTCGCCTGCTAGTAATCTCAGGCATTCCTACACACCTGGATGAAGCTGTAGTCAGAGGTGCTATCCGCAAGGCCTGCAATGCCCATGGTGGTGTCTTCAAAGATGAGATCTACATCCCACTGCAGGAGGAAGACCCCAAGAAGCCAAAAGACAAGGCTGAGGGTGGTGACAGCAAGGTTGAGTCTGAGAAGTTGCTGGGGTTCCCCAGTGTGGACAGCTTGGAGGGGAGCACATCCAGCAGTTTAGCCCCTGCCATGAGCATCAGCGCTTCAGCTTCTACTAGCCAGGCCTCAGTCTGTAGCTCCCAGGGCGTTTCACAGACTGCTAGTGACCTCTCAGTGGACCAACTTCCCTCAGGCCTGGAGCTGCCTGTTCCTCCTGTCCTGTTGGAACCCCACGTGGTGTCCAGCCAGGAGAGCCTGGACATTTCCTTGTGCAGCACTGGCAGCCTGGGTAGCCTGGGTAGCCTAGGGGAACCTATGGACAATGCAGAGACAGCATCTGTGTCAGACGTGGGCTCCATGTACACGGTCACTTCCCTGGATACCCAGCCCCTCACAGCGCGCCCTATCAAAGGCTTTGCAGTGGTGGAGGTAATAGCTCTCAGCCTTGAAAGTCACTCAACCTTGACCTGGCCAACATGGCTTCTCCAAGCTACTTCCAAGGAGTTAGCTAGTAGGCAACATGGGGTTCTGGGGAGCTCCTGGGCACCTCTCAGGAACTGCTTTTCTTGAGGTAAACTATTAAACAGGGACATCCAGACTGGTGTTATAAGGCATAGGCAGTTCATTGATGTGAGAGTCTCTGGCAGGTACACTGGAGGACCATGGCAGTGTTTTGAGAGGCACTGTGTTGGCAGTGTGAGAATCATGTACACTGTGACTTCCTGCACTTTTGCAAGTTAGACTCAAAGGTAAAATCCCGCAGTGGGGTGCAGCCTTTGCTTAGTGTGCATAAAGCCCTGAACCAGGCACATGACCCAGAACCACATAAGAGTAAGTGCCCTCTCCTTTGGCTACATAAAGCCCAAGGGTAAGAACTTCTATCAGTTGCCCTCCCAACTGGGCTGCCTTCCTGGGGACTGGCCAGTCTTTAGGCTCCAGAACTTCCCAGGTGAGCTGTTCTGTAATGGCCATGTTGGCATTGGGAGGGAGCGTCTCAAGAAGGCAGGCCAGCAGTGCCCATGCTCTGTCAGAACAGATCCATTCAGAGCCCAACCTTTCTCTTTGTTCATACAGATAAGGTCCCGAGCCAAAATTGAGAAAATCCGAGCAAGTTTATTTAACAATAATGATTTGATTGGCTTGTCAAGTCTCGACGGTGAGGATGAGTTGATGGAGATGTCCACAGAGGAGATTCTGACAGTGTCTGTGGTGAACCAGAGTCTGTTTGACACTCAGGGGAGCCCGGGACTAGAAGACTACTTCAATGACAAGTCCATTAAAGGTGGGCTGCAGGGTGTGTGTCCTTAGTGTTTGTAGTTTTTATTTTTTAATCCTGTGTATTTATTTGTGTGTGAGTGTGCATACCCATTATGGTACCCATGTAGAGGTCAGAGGAAAACAATGGTGGTCCTTCTCCTTCCACCATGTGGGACCCAGGGATCAAACTCGGGTCATCAACCTTAGAGGCAAGCACCCTTAAGCACTGAGCTGTCTCACAGGCCCAGATTTTGGGTTTTGAAATAGAGTCTCATATAACCCAGGTTGGCCTTGAATTCCCAATGTGCCTCTACCCTTCAAGTACTAAGATTATAGGTTTGAGCTATATTCTTATTTAATTTCAATTTTATTTACTCCTTTGGTGAACAGTTTTAAGTGTACAGAAATTTTTGAATTGTCTGCTGGCTGATTGTGGCCAAGTCTGTGCATCTCTGTAATAAGCACTAGAATTCAGCCTGGTGCAATGGACTTTGTGATAATGGTTGGCGGGGAGCCACAACCCATATTCCAGCTAGAGACCCTGAGAAGGGCCCTCCTGCTCTAAGCCCCACTGTGGCCTTCCTTGTCACAGTGTATTGTGGTGCACTGTCCTATGTAGCCACAGACAGGACTACTTGTGTTTACAGGGTTCATGTCTCACTTTTACATCTAGCCAGGGGCTACGGCCTGGTAGTGGTGGTGCATGCCTTTAATCCTAGCACTCCATGAGGCAGAGGTAGGTGGATCTCTGTGAGTTCAAGGCCAGCCTGGTTTACAGAGCTAGTTCCCAGGACAGCTAGGACTTACATGGAGAAACCAGGTCTCAAAAAATAAAAAATTTAAATCCAATTAGCCAGGGGTTGGAGCATTGGCTCAGTCAGTGCTTTAAGAGTATTGCTGTTCTTCTAAAGGACCTGAGTTCAGGTCCCAGCACCCACATGGAGGCTCACAGCAGTCTGTAGCTCCAGTTCCAGAGGGCCTAATGCCCTCTTTTGACCTCTGTGGGCACCAGGCACACATGTGGCACCCATACATACATACAGGCAAAACATTCATACACATAAAATAGTAAAATCTTTTAAAAATGAAAAAATCTGACCAGGAAGAAATAGTCTTGCAGTCCCAGTGTTTGGGAGGCTAGGGCAGAAGGATTGCCTGATCTCAAGAGTTCAATTCCAGCCTATAATACCCCATCTCAGAAACAGGCAGAGAGGACAGCTACCAAGGTGGCTCAGCAGATAAGTATGCCTGCCATCAGAACTGATGATCTATTTGATCCCCCAATACCCACACAGTATAAGGAGAGAACTAACATACACAAATAGTTGTCTTCTGGCTTACAAGTGTGTAAGTACAAGTGTCGGTGCAAGTACACACTCAGAAATAAAAAATAAATGAATAAAATGCTAGTGATTCTTCATCCAGGCCCCAGCAAATTTAAAGCAGCACTGTTGATCTGGTAGTATTTTGTTTGGAGGGAGGTACCTTAAATTTTGTGCCTGAGCAGCTGCCTAGTGCCCCCAAGGTCCTGCACTGTTCCTTTGAGGCTGTATTTCTTTTTTCTTTCTTTCTTTTTTTTTCTTTTTGGTTTTTCGAGACAGGGTTTCTCTGTAGCTTTGGAGCCTGTCCCAGATGAGGCTGTATTTCACCCCTCACCTCAGCTGTCCCCTTAGAAGATGAACAGTGGAGGATTTATTCACAGGATGCTCAAGGGCTTCTTGCTGTTATTGCTTCCTTGTCTCCCCCACTTTGAATCCAGATGCACTCTTAGCTTCTGATTTTATTGCAGTCAACCCTTCTGTTGACAGTGCTCAAGGCTTTGTTAATGCAGACTAGGGCCTCATTTTGCCATATTACCCCGCCCTCAACACACACAATGATCTCATGTAGTCCAGGCTGGCTTCAGACTCACCATGTAGCCAACATTGATTTTGAATTCCTGGTCCTCCTGCTTCACCCTCACAAGTGGTGAGATTACAGGTGTGTGGCACCATGCACAGCCTCAGAGATCCTGCTTCTCTCCCTGTACACCCTGCCAGTTTCACATGCTCTTTTATAGCACAAAGATTAATTTCCTTGCTCTGTCATACTGCAAGCCCTAACTGCCTATGTGTTATTTTACTAATTTGGATTGTCTAGTACATTTGTGCTGTTTAAATTAAGATGAGCTGCGGCTAGAGAGACGGCTCAGTGATTAAGAGCACTTGTTACTCTTGCAAAAGATCTGGGTTTGACTCCCAGTGCTTACCTGGAACTTCACAACCGTCCTTAACTCCAGTTCCAGGGGATCTCATGCTCTTTTCTTACCTCCTCTGACACCAGGCATTCATGTGGTGCACATACTTAAATGTGGGCAAAACAGTCATGCACATAAAATAAAAATAAATCTAGGGGCTGGAGAGATGGCTCAGAGGTTAAGAGCATTCATTGCCTGCTCTTC
>LOJH01043108.1:0-14059 GCA_001685095.1 Ellobius talpinus
GGTATGGGCACCCTATTCGTGGCTACATTAGTGAAGAGAATTAACCACTGACTGTCTGTGTCATGTGGGAGGAAAGGGGCCCCATGAGCCCCTCATTCCTCTGTGAAGTCAAAAGACCCAATCGTATGCAGGTATGTGTAGGTATTACAAGTTTAAAAGGAATCCAGCCAGGTCACGTAACAGCGTATTTGTTTGTTTCTTTCTTTTAACTTTTAAAAAGACAGATTTTGGCTTACCTTGCCCAGACTAGCCTCAACTATTTCTCTACCTCAGCCTCCCTAAGGTCTTCAACTCTAGGCCTGTGCCTGGCTTACAGCCTTTTAGCTGTCTTCTTGCTTTGCTTTGCTTTACATTACCTGCTTGTGTGTCTGTAAACCAGCACTTTCCCTTTGCCTGTCTGGCCCTCTGTCTTCCCAAGGCAGATGCAACAGCCTGTCTCCCATGTTGCCAGTAGCCTATCTAGGCACCTCAGGACTAATCATCTATTCTCCTGAGGACCCCTCAAAGATAGAACTTCCTTTCCCCACTCCCGCCTCTCCCCTAAGTGTGCAAAAAACTGAGCTGAGTTTTCAGAGGGACACTTTTATTCCAGGTTAGATCAGGTCCTCCGCAGGGCATCTTTTCCCACTACTTTCTTTAATCAAACAACTTAATTGATTCAAGGTGATGGATCTGGTTTCCAGTATTTTTCATAGATATTTCTCTCTTGGCCCCCTTCTCATTTTCTTTTTCACTGTCCTGTGTGTGTGTGTTGTGTGTGTGTGTGTGTGTGTGTGTGTGTGTGTGTAGGCTGAAGGCCAACCTTGGATATTGTTTCTAGGTGCTGTCCTTCTTACTGTTTGAAGGGACACTTTCATGGGGATCATTAATCAGACTGGCTGGCCAGCCAACTTCAGATTGGCCAGTTTCTGGGCTCCTAACCCAGGAATTACAGAGTTAGCTTTTACTTACATTCTGTGGACTGAACTCAGGTCTTTGTTCTTGCTGTCTCTCCAGCTCTATTCATTTTATTAGAATAAAACAATAGTCTGCCTCCTGAAAAAAGAAATTCATACTTTCAGCCATGTGGAATTTTTCCCTTCTATTTTAATTTTATGTGCATAGGTGTTTTTGCCTTCATATACCACATGTATACAGTGCCCATGGAAAACAGAAGAGGGTACCAGGTCCCCTGCAAATTGAGTTAACGATGGTTATCAGCCACCATGTGGATGTTAGGAATCGAACTTAGGTCTTCCAGAAGAGCAATCAGTGCTCTTAATTGTGAAGCCATTTCCCTAGACCCAACATAGCATTATATATATGGCTTTGCTCAGGTCCCTAATATTCCATATGAAGTTGCACATTTCCGTGGGTCTCTGTGTCTGTTGAATGCTCACCTGAGGAATCCGCCCAATTGAAAAGGATTAAAAAATCATCTTGAGATAGGGGCTTTGTTCTTTGTCATTATACCTTGAACATACAATGTGGTGGCAGTTTACAGCAGTTCCTTCGTCATGTTTACATTTGTAATCAAAGATAATTTGATACATGTAAAAGACTATGCCCAGACCATTTGCAGATGTAATTCTGTAATGCCATATTATACAAGGGACTTGAGCATACAAGGATTGAGGCACCCATAGGGATCCCATTCCCCCATGGACACCAAGGGATGACCATATGTCATCCTTTAATCATGCCTTCTGTTATAATGAACTTTCTTCTTTCCCTTGGAAGTGAGGGATGTTAATGAATGGTGTCTTTCAATACAGAGCTAGCTGAAAGCATTTGCTGTGTATGGGCCACCTGGAGCTGGCTCATCTCCTCATGCCACTTTGGCATATTAATGTCAGCCGGCATGGCCATCTTCTAATTAGAAGAGGAACATGAGGCAGTTTCCTGATGTTGTTAGCTTTCATGGTTTCCACACTGATGTCTTTGACCCAGGGTTACGAAGACTTGGAAAAGCATCCACCAGGCTTTCTGTGCAGGAGCATCAGTTGTCTCCTATGTCTAAGACCCAATTTAAATGCTTATGGTCTCTCGTCACCCCTACAGTGGTTCTTAATGTGGGCTCTTCAAATCCTAGGAGCTGTATTTTGGGGCTTAGGGTCTGTAATCACATAGGTTTTGAAATAGTTACATCAAGGTTAGCATGTTTCATGCAACAGCAGTCTTGGTTTATGCAGCTTTCCTCATTGGAACTAATACATCTTTAGAGAATAATCCGCAGAGGAAGCTTGATCCAGCTTTCATCCTGCTCACCTTTCTATGGCGTTGGCGTATATACATCGTCCCTGTATGAAGTCTTAAGACGCTTCCTAGCAAATCCCAGGCTAAAGATATCCTTGAGTATGTTAAGCAGAATATTTCTTAAGATTTTCAGAAAAATCCTTGTAGTCCTATCTGGATTGGTTGCTCTCACGGACCCCTCATGGCCAGCACAATGAACAGTGTTAGACATAGTCAAGGTGAGGGTGGCACAAGGGTCAGCTTCATCAGAGTCTTGCTGCTTTCCCACTGTCAACCGGTCCTGTTTGGAAAGGGTGTGTGGGAGAGGATGTGAGGGGCTCTGGCACACATGTTGCTTTAATTGAGCTCTTTTTATGTTTATGAAGGTCTGAAGTTCATTCAGTTGTTTGCACAAGATGAGACTTGTGGGGTTAACCAGATGTCAAGTTCCTTGAGTTTGGGCCATAAACATTTCAAGCTGTTAGCTCTGATAGGCAGTTTGGGAGCCGTGCTCTGCAAATCAATCAGTTCTTCATGTTGGCATTGGTAAGTAGACTCTGTAACTTAGCAGTTTTGGTGGGATCTCTTGGATTTCCTTAAAGGAATTATTTGCTGTTAAAAAAATTGAGAGTCTCTTGTCAGACTTCTGAATCAATAGCAGATGAGACAAACAATAAATCACCTAAGACATTGTGACCAGTTCAAATGTCATACAGATGTGAAAAAATGACACTCTGTTGTCTAGGTTTTTATTTTTAAAAATGTAAAATTTTGCGTTTGAAGTGTTTCGTTTTAGATATAGTACACTGTAAGTTTTACTAGCATGTTTAAAAAAACATTAATCATATGGAAAGGAAAAGATTTTAACTACTACGGTAATGTCTATGACTCAACAACAGAAATTGTTGTTAGCGGAAGCGCCCCAAACAATTCTGTCTTGGGGGAAAAATGTTTAGCTGAAAGGCCACAGGAAAGATGCATATTCACTGAGAGTCGGGAGAGGCAAACACAGAATGTACGATTGTTTTGCTGAAGGATTTCTAAAAAGAGTGTATTCAGACGGTGGAGGAAACTCCGTTGTTCAGGAATAACATCATGTGTGCCTCAAACACTGAGGAAGTAAGTGTAGACGATGGCAATGTGAACTGCTTCTGGGATGCAGAACGTGTTGGTGCTGGATGCGTGTCGTTTCAGGGCAGCAGTTCCGTCACAGGGAGCAAGCCAGCTTCCTTAGATGGCACAGGTACGTACCAGTGCCAAGAGATGCTAACTTCGAAATCCTTGTCCTTGCTGTTGGCTCATCTGATACACAGGGCTAGATGCACTGAATAAAATTCTCTCCTAGTGGCCAGGCTTGGAATTCTTGGCTGGTGCGTTAGGGTCTCACGGGTGTAAAGTAAGAATCTGTTGTTCCTCAGATGAAGCTGGCTGGCCCAGGCTGATGATCTTGGATAGCCTCTTTGTCCCTCCCAGCAAGAGTCCACGTTTCCGACTCCATTCTGACCTCCAGAGACAGACTTGGTATATCTAGTGTCTTATTGACTTAGTCTTCAGTTTTACATCCCAGCCCCTCCCTGCCTGCTCCCTTCTTTTTCGTTTATTTTTCAAATTTTACCATGTTCAGACATTTTTCATGCTTTTGTTTATAGTTTCCACAATTTTTAATCTAAATATCAGCTCTATTTCATTTGTTTCTATATCCACTTAATGTCTTTTATGTGTTAGAGCATAAATCAGTCTTTCTAGCAAGAAGACTGTGCACTGCTCTGCAGAAGAAAGATTTCTATCAGTTGTAAGCTATGGCTGGATGGAAGACAGTCCAGTCCAGGGCTTTCAGACTCATTCTGTGAGGCCAAGCACCGACAACTTTTGGCTTCACAGACCATATTAGTTCATTTGCAATGGTTTAATTTCACACTTGTCATTGTAGATCAGCTAGAAATGATACATGAATGATTGGGAATGGCTTTGTCCCAACAAAACTTGACCTATACATACAGAAGTTGACTTGCAGGTACTTTTTCATGTCATAACTAGTCCTCCTAGTATACCCCAACCATTCTTGTAAGGGGATTTAGATTTTACTAAGACACTTTGTGTGTGCTGGGCTGAGGGGGTATGTGTTCATGTGTGTGGGAATCAGAGGTTGATGTCAACTGTCTTCCTCAGTTGTTCTCTAGCCTATTTCTTGCCTGGGTCACTCAGTGAACGTGGTGCTGATTCGTTATTCTGGCTGACCAGCAAGTGCCCAGCAAGGTTTTCTTCTGTCTCTATTTCTCCATCCTCCTGCTCCATCCCTATCCTTGTTGTGGGAAGGGAAAAGGTTTTGTCCCAGAATCGTGGAGATATGGATGGATGGAGATATATCTATCCATCTATCATCTATCTGTCTCTCTGTCTATCAGTCTGTCTGTCTGTCTGTCTATCTATCTATCTGCATACCTATGTACATATGTATGTATCTATCTTTGTATATTTATCTGTGTATATATATGCATCTATCTATCTATCTATCTATCTATCTATCTATCTATCTATCTCTAATCACATAGGAAAATGAGAAAGAGATAAAAGGAAGGGCTCTATAGAAAGTAATATCAGTAATGGGTTAGAAGAAATGAAGGATTGAAAGAATGGTTCATTTTAACATTGGAACATAGGTTTGAAAGAAAAGACAATTTTTGGATAAGAAACTAGCAAAAAAAAAAAAACAAAAACTTTGTTTCGCCAAGTGGACCCTTCTCTCCCCCCTGTTTCTGCAGCGCCGGCAAGTGTGATACTTTGTGCTGTCAACCCCTAGCCACTGTGCCTGTCCTCTTGGGTGTTTATGTGCCACATCATTTTTTTTAAAGTTTCTTAGAGTATTCCTTATCCCCCTACCCTCTGTCTTTCTTTGTGGTAGAGCATGCAACGCTGTATCTCATGTCAAGCTGCCCACCACCCCTAAGCCTGTGTTAATTCCAGTTTGCATATAGTTTGAACAAGACCCTAGGAGTTACTTATTGACAAAATTCTGCATAAAGAAGCTTGGGCCAGTGTGACTTCATCTCACAGCTGGAGATAGAAAGTATAGAAATCTAGATGCTGAGTGTTCTCTTATCTGCCTTTTTAGTCACACAGACAAGTCTCCACACTCAATCTGCTGCCAGGACCCATTTGTACGAAGCATTCACTGGGTGTCAGTTATTGGTATAGCCCCCAAATCGTGTCTTCATGTAACTAGCTCCAAAGTATTCTTATGTGAAAAACAGCTTCTTAAAACAAGGCTGTTTCCCTAGGTGATTTGCTCTCGTGGATTATTAAGGTGAGCTAAGCAACCTTAGCGGTGGCGTATTGGTGGTTGTGTTTGGAGAGGTGGCAAAGCGCTGTCTCCCAGTTAGGGACAAGAGCTGCTTTCCAGTCCATTTCAGCTACTTAGTAGCATTTTGAACTTACGGAAGGTTTTTAATATTTTAACCTTGGATTCTGTCATCTGAAGATGGGGATAAGAAAGCACCTGCCTTATTATAGAAATGAAAACATTATCGTTTATCAGATTTTAAATTATACAGAAAAGTTTCTAACAGTGTTGGACTCACAAAAAAAAATAATGCTCCCTTAATTGACAGGCATATAACTAATTAAATAAAACACTCCAAGGCATTAGTCTGCTTATGGTCTAGATAAAGATAAGAGGTGGCATTTGAATGTTGTAGTTAAAGGTACTTTGATGTATTCGTCCTCTCCACATTTTGTAGTCTAGCTTAACGTAGTTTTCACACATACAAAAAGATGCTTTAACACAATGTTCATATGTAAATGCATGTGTGTAGGGTCAGAATTTGTGCTCTCTGAATACTTTTCACTGGGCTCAAACTAATGAAATTCTAACTCATATTAACACCTTGTACATCTGTACATCTATCTGCCCAGGTGCGCTTGTTCACTCCCAAGACATTTAGCTTTCCAATTTTTTAAAGACTTATTTTTATTAGTTTTTGTGTGTGTGTACATGTGTGTGTATGTGTGTGTGTGTGTTTGTGGGTACATGCAAGTGCAGGTGCCTGTGGAGAGAGGCCATTGATCTTCTGAAGGTGCAGTTAAAGGTTTTGAGTCACCCAGTGTGGGTGCTGGGAACTTCTGCTGCTTGGGTCCTCTGCAAGAACTGTGTGGACTCTTAGCTGTGGAGTCATCTCTCTGGCTACTAGTTCTTAGTAATTGTAGTAACAGAAGAGGGTGAAGAATCTAGTCATCTAGTCTGCAGTTTTGCTTTGCTTTTTTTTTNTGAGTTTCTTTAGTTAAAAGCAGCCGGGACATATGGCAGGCATCATCAAGACGATTTTGCCTTCTCTTTTTCTATTTCACCTTCTCTTTCTCCTAACTTCCTCACAGTTTTTACATCTGGAATATGTACCTGACCTATGCCACTCAGCCTCCAGTTCCCGTGTCTTCCAATTCCGTGAGATGAAAGAGAACCATGGTGTGACACCACGGAGGGGTCAGAGAGAGTTAAATTAAGATCTGCTTTATATGAAGTTAGAAGTTGGAGATGGCGATGCTGTCTCCCTGGAGTCTGGTCTTGTAATAAAGCAAATCCTATGCACAGCCAGCCATTTGAGCCCCGTGGGCTTTGTAGGGTCACAGGTTCCTAGTTGGTATTTCTATTCAGTGATGAAGCTAAGATTCCAAATCAGATATTTGGGGCTGGAGATACAGCTTGATGGTTGAGTGCTTGCCTAGCATTCATGAGGCCCCAGGTTCAATCCTCAGCATCAACCACGGGGTGGGGGGGAGTGTGTGAAATCAGATCTTTGATATTTTTTTCCCCTAATTTGGGTGATTCTTTAGCAATTTTCATTACCATTGCTTTGGAACATTCACTAGTTTGCCTGGTTATTTTGCAGTCAGAATTCCAAGGCCCAAGTCAAAACTGTAAACACTAAGTTGTTGATCACCGAGGTAACCTGCGTAAATTGCTTTACTGGGAACAAGAGATGTGTTTAGCCCATTCCAAGGAGAATGAATTGTCTCGGTAGCACAGCTTTGGGTATGTCACTTACATAACTTCACTGTCCCTATGCCTTAGCTGACTGTTTGTGAGATGGGATTAACCCGGACATTCTGTATGGAAGAATGGTAGCACTAAGGCGAGATGGCTGAATGGTGTTTTTCAGGGTTGTGCAAAGTGGCCCATTGGATGCCGTCTGTGTTAGTGACTGTGCCATTGCTGTGATGAACACCATGACCAAAAGCAACTTAAGGCAGAAAGAAGTTACTGAGAGATAGAGGAGAGGGTCCATTACTAGGGGGACGGGAAGACCCGGCATGGCAGCAGGGGCAGAAGGCTGGCTTATCACATTTCATTCTCACACCAGAAACAGAGAGCAAGCAGGAAGGAGAATGGTACTGTAAACCCCCACTGCTCACCACCAGGGCATGCTTCCTCCAACAAGACTCCACCTCCTCAAGGTTCTATAACCTCCCCCCAACAGTGCCACCAGCTGGGGATCAAATGTTCAAATACAAGAGCCCATGGAGATTGTGTCTCATCCGGTCTACCACATTATCCAAGGTACACCACACAAACTCATCTTGAGAGGTGAACAGGGGTTTTATTTGCACTTCTGTGGATGGTTCTTGAGCATATGAAAATTAAAAAATAATAATATTTAGTCCATGAACTTGCATCAGTTCCCTGAATCGTGTTTCTTAATTTAGTGTCCCTATTATGATATTTGGCTGCCTTTGAAGTGCTAATTTTTAAATTGTCATTTTAAAAGTTAGCCATCCAGGGATGCCATGGTGTGCACATTGCGATGTCATGGTGTACACATCGCGGTGCTGTGGTGTACACATGTGATGTCATGATGTACACATGTGATGCCCTGGTGTACGCATTGTGAGTCTCCCTTGCAGTCCCTGTGTCTGCTTCTGCATTGTGTTCTTGTTCATATCCGTAGAGGAGCGCTTTTGTTTTACCTCTCAGTCAGTGGGGTTAATCTGGTCCCCAAGTGTGAAACTGGAGTATTGTGCTTGGAGAAGGCATCCTTTCCCTAAGTGTTCAGCTGGGATGTGTCTCGTACTCTTTATTCTTTACTTAGGGAACTTTCCAAGTTCTCAGGGATCATTTAGGACATAGCTTAATCCAATAAACTGAGGACTGACTTGAAGGTACATTTTAGCCGCGTCTCCCAGGGTCCTACAGACCATAACAACATGTGCGTACACTATGACATGACACCAGAATCACAAGCATTTCCTTTTCTCATCAGACTGTTTTCAGTTCTATCTTTGAACTTCCCACTCTTCTCTTATTCACCATTAAATGTCTGTCTGTGCGCATATTTACTATGTGTGTGTATTTGTAGGTGCGTGTTGATGCGTGGGTGCAGGTAGGTGCATGTATGCTTTGGCGTGCATGCCTGTGAATGTAAGAGGACCCAGTCTGGTGTCTCTCTGTCCTCTCCTTCTACCTCGTTTGCAGCACGGCCTATTGTTGGCCATGTTGTTAGCTGGAGGTTTCTCTGTTTCTACCTTTTATCATGCCGTAGGAATGCTGGGAATCGGAGGAGTGCTGGCTACCCTTGGATTTCCATGGTGCTGGGGATGGGTCCTCACAGTCACTCAGCAAATACCTTCTCCATAGAGACATTTTCTTAGCCCAATTATGTTTTTTTTTTGAGACAGGATTTCTCTGTATATCTCTGTATGTCCTGGAACTTGCCCTATACACCAGACTGGCCTTGAACTCACAAAGATTTGCTTGCCTCTGCCTCCTGAGTGCTGGGATTAAAGGCTTGAGCCACTACCGCCCAGCTCCCAGTTCTGCTTTTCTCTTTCTCCTTCTCTCCTTTTCCCCTTCTCTTTTTATCTCCCCTCCTCCTTCTCCCTCTTTAAAGAGCACCCCCCTTTCTTCTAGCTTAGGCCCTTCTAGTCTTCCAGTATTTATTTCTTCTGTCTATATATATTCAAAGGTAATGGTCTTTTAGAGCTATATACTAACAGATTCTTCTCTTTTCTCGGTCTTAGCATGGCTGTGGTTTGGGTTTTGTTGGTCATTTACTGCTTTATGTGTCTGCAGATGGTTTAAAGAAGGAGCTGAGATCTTCAGTGGGAAGGGCCAGCTAGCTGTCTTCTTCAGGTTCCCTTCAAGGGACTTGGCAGCTCTTTGGTTTGCCCACAGTCTGTTTAGTGCCAGGCTTTCTAAAACTGGCCAGTAGACAGACAGTAGTATTTGATGTTCTGGTTCCAGAGGGTGGCCCTGTTACTTGAAGAGCAGCGCAGTTGTATCTTGTCAGCTTATTGCTTTCTGTCAGAGTTCAGATGCCCTTGAGTTCTCTTTTTGGCTGGACTTTCACCGAATGGAGTTCTTCTAAACACAGTCTTTGCCACAGGTACTCTTGCGCTAGTCATTCGTGTTGTTTTCCGAAGTTCTTCAGTGTATCTGTGGAGTTGAGCCCTTTGTAGATGCCCCCTGCTGAGAAAGTGTTCTGGAATGGGATGTCAACCAATGGAGAGTCATTCATTCCATACGTTTTTTTATTTAAAAAAAAGCACACCATCAATATTTTTTCTTAATTGAACAGTTTGTTGAACAGACGGGTGCTTTAATTATGGTGGTCTAAATTTACACACATTGCGGCGGTATTTTGCTACATTAATTACCTTACTTGTCAAGAGTAACAGGTAATTACTACATCAACTCGCCCTCCTGCAGTATATGGAAACAGAACTTTATTTGAACAGATTCGGGGAACCAGAGTGTTGTTCCCTGGCCCTTCACTCTCTGCTGTGAAGGGTGGCAGCATTTCTGGAATTTACTGGATGATGAAGCGGGGGAGGTGGCTCCTTTTTATTTGTGGCCTCCTGCCTAAGATGTATGTCCAGAGATACCCGTGGATTCTGGGAGTGTAGGCACTCCAAGGAATTCTTGAGATCCCTGGTTTTACTCTCCTGTCTCTTTGGTGTGTGTCAGAAAAGAGGTATGACTCTCTCAAGGCCACACAAGACATGCATCAGTTCCCAAACCCAAATCAGCTCCAGACACCACCTGCAACACACACACACACACACACACACACACACAAAACCTGTGTGATGTGCAGTAATGACTTCTACTGAGGGTATAGAAAAGTCATTAGATAAGGTATGCTTTGAACATTCATTCATGTTGTCTTCTTCATTTGAACTTCTAACCAATGCCTTGGCTACCTTACAAAGCTAGAGTATTTATCCTGAGTTCTGCTGACCTGCCAGGTATAGCTCACATCATCTGGTTTCCTTTCCCGTGTTCTTGGTGTCAGCTTCCATGATAAGCTGTATTAAAGTCCCACTTGAATGTTTCCTTAAGGCGTGAACATTTTAGAGCATATAGGATGCCCTTAGCAAAATGATGTCACATGAACTCTTCTGGTTTCCACAGCTCAGAAAGAAAAGGCTCTCTGGCATCTTGTAGGTGTGGTACTGAATAATGGCATAACACACACATACTGTCTTAAAAGGCTTTGTCCCTTTTTTAGTCAAACACCTGTCACAAAATTACGAACTGTGGTTAACATAGAATACTTACAAGTGGTTTTTAGAGCCATCCAGGGTGGAGAGGCTCAGCTTGGAAAGAGCCCTGGTACCTGCTTTTCTTCTTGCAACTGGAACCATGAATGGGTGATGTGAAGAAGTTGAAGGTTAAGGGCGCCATCTTGAAGACATCATAGGAGATGGCTTGCAGAGGCCAGAGTGGGTCTCTTCAGGGGTTGCTCTTGAGTCAACAAAGGAAGATCGATCTTCTGGTCCTCAACCTACTTCAGTTTCTGTAGTTTTGTATGGTCTCATGTCATTGCAAATCTCTCTGGAGCTTGTCGTTTGTTACAGCTTCAAGTAATTGTCTTAGTAATGCATCGATTCTGCAGCTGTCTGTCTCCCCAGGGTCTGCTGGGTGCCAGTCATTGCTCTGTTTCTGGCAGGGGCAGGGTGCATAGCAGCCATGTAATAGGAGAAGACAGAGAAGTGAGTGAGGTGGAGAAGCACGATGCAGGGACAGTTCGCAAAGGTGACGGACAGGCCTCAGTCTGGTCCCAGAGGCCTCGTAACAACAGTGATATGATTTCAGATCTGTAGACTTAGAGACTCCACCCCATAAATGCAGGAGAAGTAGAGAAGTACCTTCAGGCAGAGGAGATGACTAAGGATCAAGCCTCCATTGTGGGGTAGCAGAAAAGTCCAAGTGGCTGCACTGGGGATGGAGAAATGAGAGGGCTGGGGACAGGGGTCATTAGGGTCCTATGTGCCAAGGGCGCTGAGTTTCATCTTCAAACTGACAGGTGACTGTTACTACCAGAGCCTTCCTAGTCAGGTTCCAGAAACAATGACTGCCTGGGGAGTGGCTTGGGGTTTCTGGATTCCTAAGAGTTGGGGGAGAGGGGAGAGGGAAGAAGGGAAGGGAGGGAGGGAAGGCAGGCACTGGTATCCTGAGCTGAGTAAAAACCTGGAAGCTGTCCACGCAGCTCTGCTGGTTCTGATTGAAGCAGGTGCCCCTGTCATGAGTGTGGTGAGGCACAGTGATGCTCTGACAAGGGATGAAGCATCCCTCCCTGGGAGGATGTCCTCAGAGCCTGGATCCTGAAGCACCATCAGTGTCCCTGGGACTGAGAAATCTAAGTCTCCTGGCCTCCTTGTAGCCTTAGTCAATCAGAACCTGCAGCTGGGGCCTAGCCAGTGACCTTAAGGAGCCCCCCATTGAGCTGAGGAGGCAGACTTGGTGCCTTGGGTGGGGTTCAGTGTTTGAGTCATGGAGCGCTCCCCAAACTCCAGTTCTTAGGAGAGAAGAGTGAGACAATGGAGAGGGGCTCCAGGCACAGGAGGACCTAGGGCTCTGGGATTAGCTCCTTGTGGCTATGTGCAGCAAAAGAATTCAAGTCTGCCTTTGTTTGGTTGAAGATAATGATCTCTGTCTGAAGGGGGCAAGTGGGTCTCTAAGAAGGACAAATAC
Source organism: Ellobius talpinus (assembly GCA_001685095.1). Lineage (NCBI taxonomy): Eukaryota > Metazoa > Chordata > Mammalia > Rodentia > Cricetidae > Ellobius > Ellobius talpinus. Next base: position 12,179 of record LOJH01043108.1, read on the forward strand.
TGTGGTACAGGGTCCCAAACTGCTCCTGTTCTTTTTCCACTTTTGATTCTTCTGCTTCTTTTCTACTGCTGTTCTTCTAATTTTCCTTCCAGAAAGTTTAGAAAAGCATATTAGTGTGATACCCTTCTCCCTGTCAGTGCTGAAAAGGGACACCATCCTATCATGACACTTGCATGTGTGTAAAAGTGTGTCTCTTTTACTTAATAAAAGTAAGTTTGTCCTTGTTTTGGGTTTGAAAATCCTGACACTCCCCCGTTATATATCATTTCTTTTAAATTTTTTAACTATTTTTATTAATATTTTGAGATTTCGTATATTTTTCCTGTAATCATTCCCAACTCCTCCTAGATCTGTCCTACTTCTAGGATCCTCCCCCCTCATGTCTTTTCTTTAAAGAACCCATGGACTCCCAATTTGTCTCGACCACATACTTCTGGGGGTGGGGCCATCAACTGGAGCATGGTTCACCTCCAGGAGCCTCACCCTTAAGAGAACTAACTCACCCTCCCTGAATCCATCACCTGTCCACAGCTCCTCAGTGAACCCTTTCCCCCTGCATTCTAGAATGTTCACTGATTTAGTGATGTGCAAGGCTCACACAGGCTCCTGTGACTGCATTGAGCTGGTGAGTGCAGCGTCAAGTCAGATCCAGGGGATGGTGCTCCACTCGGTTCCTCCCTGATCTCGGGCTCCTACAATCTACCCACTCCACTCTAGTCATATTTATAAAGTCACTCTAGAGAGAAGATTAATACCAATGTTTGTGCTCAATGTGTCTGCTTTTCTTAGCAATTCCACACGAGCTCCCCTGCTCTCCACACAGCCCTGTCTACCCTCCCAGCTCCCAATTGCCTTTGATGCCTTGTGGGTTATTCTTCGTGCAAAGCCTTTTCTGACCTGTGCTGGGGTCAAGTCTGTGTTAATCATTCCCATATGGTTTTGTTAGTGCCTCACAGTAGATGTAGATTTGAGAGCACAGAGACCTCATTTGTCTCAAATTCCAGCAGGTCCCACTTCCAACATCGTGTCAGCCCATGATAAACCCTGAGAAAGTGCCTTGCCAGCCGGGTACTCAGAGGCAGAGGCAAGTAGATGTCCCTGAGATCAAGGCCAGCTTGGTCTACATAGTGAGTTCCAGATCAACCAGAAAACAGCTCCTTGGCCAGAAATAATAACATCCCAGGGCAAGTGGCCACAGTAGTCTTCTGCTGTGACTAGAAAGAAAGCAAAGTGGAAGGAATTGTTTCATAATGGCCCCATTCTCAGTGTCATTGTGGTGTGAACTCTTATGGTTGATTAAAACAAAGGTCTGTGATTTCTGTTTTGATAGCCTACTTCTCAAAGGGCTGGAGAGATGGTCCAGCAGTTAAAGAGTACTGGCTGATTTTCCAGAGGACTTGGGTTTAATTCTCAGCACCCACGTGGCAACTCACAACTGTCTGTGACTCCATGTAGTACCAGGAAAGTTGACACCCTCACACAGATATGCACGTTGGCAAAACAGCAATGCACATAAAATAAAAATAAATACATTATATTAAAAAGATAACCTACTTATCACTAAGTATCTTTGGCTTTTCAGGAGCTAGAAAAAATGGTAGGCTTTATTAATGTATTTTATTTTTAAATTGTGTATGTGTGTGTCTGTGTGTGTCCTTGTCCATGTCCATGTTGAGGCCAGAAGCTAACTTGGTGATGAAGACTTGGGTACATAGTGAGTTCATGTCAGCCTGGCAATTTGGTGAGACCCTGTCTCAAAGTTTAAATAAATTAGGAAGAAGTGAAAAACCTAATAGGATGGACAGGTACCAAACTAACCAAAGGCAAAGAGATAATATCCAAATTAACAAAATCAGAAATGAAAAGGGGGACATAACAACA